>JADWQK010000324.1:0-165338 GCA_017933935.1 Sesamia nonagrioides | reverse complement strand
GGCCAGAGATTGGACGAGACAGTAAGGCTTAGAATTCAAAAATGGGGGTGCATTGCCAAGTTAAAAAAAAAAGAACTGGCGACTTAAAAATTCTATTGCAATTGAAAATTCGGCGGAAACAATACAGAACTAAGATGTGTCATCATCACTACTCAATGAGTCATCATCACTGTCATCAGAGCTATCACTATCGCTATCACTATCGCCATCACTGCTGCTGCTGGTACTGCTGCTGCCTCTGCTTTTGTTAACTTTATTGGTATAAGCTTTTTTGCATTCCATTTTGCAATACCTCTTCAAATTCTTTTTGAAACGCTTTGTGCATTCATATTTACCACACGTAGCGGTCTGTGCTGATTGGCAAGCCGAGACACATTTTTTTTTAGAAATCTTTTGACATGCTTTTTCGTATCTGTCTCTTAGTACATTTATTGGCTCACCGTTTTTGATCGATGTGATGTTTGACATTCGTCGTGTTGGCTGGAAAATTTAAAAGTGTATATGGTTAAATAAAATGAAATAAATTAAATCATAAATAGCGAAAAAGAAACAATGTTTTACTAATATTAGAAAAAAATAAAAGAAAGAAAAAACAAAACATTAGAAATAGTTGAGGGAAACATGCGTCACATCCACGCAAAACGACTGTCGCTCTGCATTATGCTGCGCTGGTTTTCAGCTACAGGCGGCGCCGACGGACGTAGAGACGTCACCCGGTGCAGCAAACAATTACAAGTGACACCGAAACGGTAGATATTATAAATCTTGCTATCTTGCTCGTTTTTTTAATCAACTTGCCGGCGGCGGTGTTTCCGTCGGACTACAATTTGAGTGTCTTCAAGGTTAGAGTGAATAGGCTCTTAATAAACTAGCGCGCTTTACCATCAACGATCGCATCACTGCTTACCATCAGGCGGGATTGCGGTCAAGCACTGATTTATAGTAAGTACTAGCTTTCCGCCCGCGGCTTCGCCCGCGTAGAGTTCGGTTATATCGCGCTTTTTGGATTTCCCTCGGGAATATCAATTTTTTCCGGGATAAAAGGTAGTCTAAACCTTTAAAGATCTAAGCATACATACGGACATACAGCGAAAGCGACTTTGTTTTATACTATGTATTGATATAAAAAAAAATATTAGAGTGAGTTGCTTGTTTGTTCAGCAGATTGAAGGCTTTTTTTTAAATGTATTGTCTTTAGATGTCAATACCCATCAAAACTGCGGAGTAAAATAGTAAAAATCGCCATTCAATTTAATAAAATTACTAAAATGCTATCTAAAAGTTAAAACAAATTAAAGTTGTCCTGAAAATAACAAAAAAAAAATATCGAAATTGTTATTAAAATAATTAGGTACTGATTGTACCTAATTATTTTTAAATATTTTTTCAAACAATGGAAACAAAAGAAAAATAATAAAACTGAAAAAGGTACTATGCTAAACTACCCTAAAGTTTTCGAAACTAAAAATAAAACAGACACTTTATAAACTTTTAAAAAGTATTCCAAACTTCCTCCAGCTGAGTTTACCGCATTAAAAAAAACATGATTCCGTTCAAAAGCATTGTTAAAAAATGTTTTATTTACCTTTACTATTTGCGTTTGACAAGCCATCGTTAAATATACTTCTCGCGTTATAATTTCGTCTTTAACTACTGGCGCTGGAATCAGAAAAGGTATAGGTAGGCATAACATCGGCTGCTGGCAGAAGATAACACCCACCAAGTGTTGCCGCCAAGCGATTCGTCGTGTTCCGGCATGATGTCTGGTGAAACCGTACGGAGGATGGGTCTGAGCAGTTGTGTTGCGATGTATGCCGGGTACGATACGCCAAATATTGTTGTGTCGGGAGTTTGGTCGTGGAGGGTCTCCAGATCACTCTCCGTCTGGCGCAGCATCGTTGGTCGTATTGTGGGGTTTAACATTGCATCACCTCGCTCAACTGCAGTCTTCCTTCCTTTCCACAGGTTTTTTTTTTTGATGAATAGGCCCTTCATATCCTGGCGCGCTTTACCATCAACGATTGCATCACTGCTTACCATCTGGTGGGATTGCGGTCAAGCACTACATTAACAAGCTTCTGCTCGCGACTTCGTTCTTTCCACGTAGCATCACATCGCTTCGACCGCCGGCGCTATTCTCTTTGCTCGGCCCCTTAAGGTCGTAGCGTAATATTATATGTATGCCTAAAATCTCTATCTCTATATTCTTAACTACCAAATGCGAAAAGAATTTTCAAGATCCAGCTAGTGCTTTCGGAGATTATCCCCTACATATAATCAATCAAACAAATTATACCTCTTCTCCACATCATTTTTCCCACTCCTGAGACATAGGCCTCCTCTTGGTGAGAGGGAGTAGCCGTAATCTGCCACGCGGGCCCAGTGCGGGTTGGTAGATGTCACATGTCGTCGAAGTTTTGGTTATTCCTAACAATTTTTAGGAGCTTCCTACCAATTTTTCTTTCACCATCTTAAGAGCAGTGTTGGTGAAATTTTTTACACAAAGTATAGCCCCTGATGGGGGTTCGAACTTACGACCTACAACTTTTTAAGTCACTGCTCTCTCATAATTGCATACCATCATATTTCCTTTCCCTCTTTGACTATATGAACTTATAAAGCAATCTTACGGGTAACAATTCTTCGGAGGCCAAAGGAATCTTCTCCTTTCGAAGAAGCGTTGAAGGCATCAATGCATCCCGTTCTAGAACTCATCTCGAAATACTTTTTCATTTCACTCTTGCATTTGAAAGCTCGGCACGATGTAGTGAAGGCAGATTTACAGGCCTTTAAAAAAATGAGGACTCAAAAAATTAGTAACATAGTCTTAATAACTATCTGTAAGTAAGCAATAGGATACGGTATCACATAGCATAGAACTGACAACTAGTAAAGGCAGATTTCCAGACCTTTAAAAAAATGAGGACTCAAAAAATTAGTAACATAGTCCTAAAAACTATCTGTAAGTAAGCAATAAGATACGGTATCACATAGCATAGAACTGACAACTACTAAAGGCAGATTTACAGGCCTTTAAAAAAATGAGGTGTCAAAAAATTAGTAACATAGTCCTAAAAACTATCTGTAAGTAAGCAATAAGATACGGTATCACAAGGCATAGAACTGACAACTAGTAAAGGCAGATTTACAGGCCTTTAAAAAAATGAGGACTCAAAAAATTAGTAACATAGTCCTAAAAACTATCTGTAAGTAAGCAATAAGATACGGTATCACATAGCATAGAACTGACAACTAGTAAAGGCAGAATTACAGGCCTTTAAAAAATGAGGACTCAAAAAATTAGTAACATAGTCCTAAAAACTATCTGTAAGTAAGCAATAAGATACGGTATCACATAGCATAGAACTGACAACTAGTAAAGGCAGATGGCCTTTAAAAAAATGAGGACTCAAAAAATTAGTAACATAGTCCTAAAAACTATCTGTAAGTAAGCAATAAGATACGGTATCACATAGCATAGAACTGACAACTAGTAAAGGCAGATGGCCTTTAAAAAAATGAGGACTCAAAAAATTAGTAACATAGTCCTAAAAACTATCTGTAAGTAAGCAATAAGATACGGTATCACATAGCATAGAACTGACAACTAGTAAAGGCAGAATTACAGGCCTTTAAAAAATGAGGACTCAAAAAATTAGTAACATAGTCCTAAAAACTATCTGTAAGTAAGCAATAAGATACGGTATCACATAGCATAGAACTGACAACTAGTAAAGGCAGATTTACAGGCCTTTAAAAAAATGAGGACTTAAAATATTAGTAACATAGTCCTAAAAACTATCTGTAAGTAAGCAATAGGATACGGTATCACATAGGCCTTTAAAAAATGAGGACTCAAAAAATTAGTAACATGGTCCTAAAAACTATCTGTAAGTAAGCAATAAGATATGGTATCACATAGCATAGAACTGACAACTAGTAAAGGCAGATTTACAGGCCTTTAAAAAAATGAGGACTCAAAAAATTAGTAACATAGTCCTAAAAACTATCTGTAAGTAAGCAATAAGATACGGTATCACATAGCATAGAACTGACAACTAGTAACGGCAGATTTACAGGCCTTTAAAAAAATGACGTCTCAAAAAATTAGTAACATGTCCTAAAAACTATCTGTAAGTAAGCAATAGGATACGGTATCACATAGCATAGAACTGACACAGAACTGCGACAGAATAAAAAAAATATTTGCAAAGGTCCATTTTTTTGAGAAGTCACAATGTTACACAGTCCACTGGTGTTTGCATGGGACAAAAAGTAATATTAGTTTGACTTATTTTCAGTGGTCATGCTTTTCTTTCTTTCTCTTATGGCTTCGCACGGTTTGTGCATTTAGCCAATGTCGCGTAATGAATTATTCATGTCGAAAAAGACGGCCGCGGGAACCGAACACTCAAGAGGAAGTTTTGGTACAAAGCCATGATGTGGGCACTATGCTACAATATTTCACTGTTCTTTATGAATTATTCACTGAATGCACTTTACACTACATAAATCACGCGTTTTTATTTAGTAAACGAGACTATAAATAATTTTTTAACACCCTTGCTCGTAAAGCTGATGTAATTCCACCGGTTTTAAATATGTAAAGCAGGCCATAACAAACGCGTGTTTTATCAAAGCAAATAGTTAAGTTATAGTCCATAACAGCATTATTTTCCATAACAGCATTATTTTCCATTTCAAGTAATTATGGAACTGATCGCCGCCGCACGGCTCGCGCTGCGCGCTGTTCCATATTTGAAATGGCAAATAATAGTACTAATGGAGGGAAAGCAACAGTGTGCATTCACAGATTGAGTTTATTTAAAATGAACAAAATATAAAATACTTCTTTTTCTGTTTCCTCGCAAGTGTGTTAAAAAACGTCGTACGATATACGTGCGTATTGGTTATAACATGCTCGGCTCAATTACACCCTCGCCTTCGGCCCGGGCTGAAATTCCGCCTCGCATGTTATAACCATCATTACGCACTAATATCGTAATGTACTATAAAAGTCCAATGAAAAATGAGCGTGGCACTCATCTTAGCTTCCCGCCAAAAGAAGAAGAGCTTCACTAAATATAAATTCAGTTATTTTTTTTAACAAACGAATTGGCGCCTTTGCATCTGTTATCTAGCGTGGTCCTTTTCTTAATGATTTAAAAAGATGAAAAAAAAATGCACTAAACTTAAATTTAGTATAGTTTGTGAACAAGCGAATCGGCGCCAATTTCTAACTACAGATGTATTACGTAGTTCGTATGCATGGGCGTACCCAGGGGGGCAAGATGGGGCCAGCACCTCCCCCTGGAAATCCCTCAGATCATGTATGAACTTCCCTAATTACTAATTAAAGCATAAGCGGGGACAGGATCATTTGCGTCTATACCATTGCCTAGCTCCATAAAGAATAGAGGTAAACAAACCAATTTAGGGTTATCACAACTCACGTATTACAAATCTCCTGTTACTTACATGATTATCGACTTTTACACTAAAATAACATGCATAATAACTTGGTATTTCGAAAAACATTAAAAAGTCGACATTCATTTTACGTGATAGCCCTACAAAAAAAGAAAGATGGATGAAATCCAGATATTAAACACATTATGTGAAATTCAACCAATGAATAAAGTTGAGGCATTTATCGATACAATTTTGCGTATTTTAATTATTTTCAAATAACTGCATAACACATGCATTGTAATAATACTTTCAAGTATGGACTAAGTATATTATATATGTATCAAAAAATTTAACCTATTAGGAAATTATTACATGTATGTCATATTATGCAAATCATAAATATCTAAACATAAATAAACTGCTTAGATTAGTAGCAAGTAGGATTAGTACTTTTATGAAAATCATCTATGTAGAAAAGGTTGTTAACATCTGTCTTTTAGACGTAAACTACTCGTTGCCAAGCAACGGTTTGTTTACCTCTATTCTTTATCGAATTTGGCTCAACTATAGTTGCCCCACAAACTACACTACAAATACCAAGTGTTTCATGTAGATGTGCTTGTATACTTTGTAAAACAAAATAGCCAGGGATGATTCGACCCTAAATATATGACTTGCCCCCCTCTAGCCCTGACTTGCCCCCCTCTAGCCCTGACTTGACCCCTCTAGCCATGACTTGCCCCCCCCTAACCCTGACATGCCCCCCTAGCAGGCTAGAGGCTGGGTACGCCCATGTTCGTCACCAAACTCACGCAATACTGTCACCAAAGTTACTTAATGAAATAAATGAATCTCATACCCTATAACATTTTTTGAGGACGAGTTTCAAGCATGCGTCACCATAAGCTTCCCTTAAAACGCTGGTCTTAAACAAATCTTTAGACAAAGCTTCGTCATCGTCAGTAAATTCCAGAGATAAGTTGTTTACATTCTGAAAAATAATATTCTATGTTATCTATACAAATAAATTTAAGACCTTTCACTGGCTGACAGAATTGGGTGGTGTCCTAAAAAATAATTTAATGTCCATCAGATAGATTTATAAAAAATATTGAACACGTATTTCAAATACTTGGGAAGATATATTGGTTTGAAATGTCGCATGACGTCACGCCGTGGTACAAAATATACCACGGCGTGACGTAATTAGCCCCCACTCCGTAACTTTAATACGCTCTATCTTCTTTTTTTTTTACATATTATAAACCAGTGCTTGACCGCAATCCTGCCTGATGGTAAGCAGTGACGCAATCGTCGATGGTAAAGCGCACTAGTTTATTAAGAGCCTATTCACTCTAGCCTTAAAAACACTCAAATTGTAGTAAATTTTAGTTTATCCGCCAGCCACTAGCTGGCGGAGAAATAAAAAATACGGGTCTTAATTTTTTTTTATTATCCATAAGATGGACAATTTTTTTTTTATTTTCTTATCTTGGACACATCGCTATTAGAGTACCGCTCAAAAAAAAAATTAAACCCCTAGACTCGTCCCAATAATTTTGTGATGAATTTCTTTCCTTTTTGTGATCAATGGTGATGAAATCAGAATAAAGCTATAGGGAACATGTAGATTAGAAATAAGAGTGAAAGTACCTTGTTCTTTAAAATTAATTTGATGGTTGTATTATCATTGGTTTGATTGCTTTGACTTCTTAAATAAATTCCCGCTGTAACGTCATTGTGCTTTTCGTAAGCTCGTTCCTTTGGCTTGTTGAGACGAACCTCCTCGTCTTCTGTATGCCGTTCGGTATCTACGGACGAATCACTTTCAGAAGAGTTGTGGCTTAAATATTTCGTTTGCGTTTCTTTTTTGGAGTATTTTGTTTTCTTTGTGACCTGCTGAACTGCTTCTTTAATTACCGCTGGTTTGATTTTCGTCTTCTTATGAATTTCGATGAATTCTTGATTATTGGGTTCTGTCTCCTCTTTTGATTCAAAGGAATCTTCATTCGCAATGCTTACCTTTGTAGTGGTTTTTGGTACTTTCAGTTTGAATTTGTTATTCTTTTCTACCGGTTTTCTGGGTTCTACTTCACGACTCTTTTGTACTTCATTGCTAAGTTGTAATTGATTGCTTTTTTCTGATTCACTGCTCTTTTCTTGCTCGCTGCTCTTTCCTTCGACATATATCATTTCTGTGTGATATTTGTAGGTCGTGGAGGTCTTAACTGATGTGTCTCTCTTAGTACCTACAGAGTCTTTACTATTTCTATTGACACGACCACCTTCAGCGTCACTCTCGGTGTCGTCGAAATTTTCGAGGGAGTACTGCGTTTTCTTAAATTGTTCATAGTTATTAATCAGATCTTGTAACTCGTTGTTGACTCGTGAAATGTTCTTGATGACGTCAGCAAATAGTGATTCTGGCTTTTCTGTGTCTGAATTGAGTTCGTCATTAGTTTTAATTTCTCCAGCCTAGAATAAAAGTTTTTTTTTTCATTAACTCGTTTTTCAATGTAAGTTTACTATTTTAATGTTGTACAATAATGGATTTTACTTTAAAGTTGTGAATCTTTGTCAGTCGTTACGGGTGTTCAGAAACACAAAAGTCTGACAACCAGTCTTAACGAAGCTTCCTCGTACCTGGGTTGTGGAGATCAGATAAGCAATCCCTCTACGTAAATTACTGGCGGTCAGCTGCTTCTGCTTAGATCGGAAGCTAACCCCAAAATTAGTTTGAATTTAGGCTAAGCAGATATAATGATGATGAATCGTTTTAAGATACTTTTATTATGATTATAAACTAGTGCTTGACCGGAATTGCCTAATGGTAAGCAGTGATACAATCGTTGATGGTAAAGCGCGCTAGTTTATTAAGAGCCTATTGACTCAAAAACACTGAGTGAATAGGAAGGAAGACGGCAGTTGAGCCAGGTAATGCAATGTTAAACCCAAGACCAACACGACCAAACGAAGCTGCGCTAGAGGGAGATTGTTTTGGAGACCCTCCACGACCAAACTCCCGACACAACAACATTTGGCGCATCGTACCCGGCACACATCGTAACAAAACTGCTCAGACCCATCCTCCGAACGGCTTCACCAGACAACACGAATCAATCAGAACACGACGAATCGCTTGGCGGCAAGACTTTGTCTGGTGGGAACTTCTGCCGGCAGCCGAGGTTATGGCCTACCACCGAGAAAGCAAGAACTTTAAGAGAGTTAAAAGTATAACCGACTGAAATAAATATATCAAATAGAGTACACAAAAAATTACCAATAAAACCAGGAAACACACACAAAATATATTGGGAAACAACATTTAAATTTCTAGACAAACTGGTTTTGTATAATAATAAACCGAATCAATTTACACAACAATGCGTATTTTATTGCTTATTTCACAATAACCATTTTGTTTTATGCTTTATTTATCAAAAGCATATCCCAATGAAATACTATGAGTGTTTTATATATTTGGTGTACCATATGCCGAGCAAACATTTAATTTTGTATACACATCACATACGACATTTTAATTGTATTTTTCTCTTTTATCCAGCTTTTTAATTTAAATCGTTTATACGTACTATGATTGATATATTACATACATTCTTTTTAGTAACTACTTAGTCTTCAGCTTAACTTTTTTTCAAGCGTTTTTTTAACACTGCCGCCGCATGCGATCGCAACCCTCTAGATACCAATTACATCCCCTTCAAAGTAAGCCAACTTTGCCGTCCTAGACATGTCCTCAGCGACCCATAATCCTTCTATATACCGTTAGTAGAACGAACCTTTTACAATGAAGCCTCGAACTTTAAACGTTTACTATCAGAACTGCCCTGGTTTAAGGACTAAAATTACACAATTCCATCGAACCATCATTTGTAATTGTTATAATGGATACATGATTACATAGCGGCATTTTTAATAGAGAATTGTGTGACGATAGGTAATGATGTGTTTCGTAAAGACCATAATTAAGGCGTGACTATTAAAGGTTCAGGTGGCGATGTGATGATACTTTCGCGACCCAAGTTGGATGCCTGGTGCGTTGAGCACAAGGAAACTGTGATTGCTACGGAATTGTTGGCTATAGTAATATCGACTCGTGCGCTAACGGCGTCAGCTGATCTTTGTATAAGCGTTGCCTCTGTACCGCCGGATACTCTTTGTATAAGCGTTGCCTCTGTACCGCCGGATACTCTTTGTATAAGCGTTGCCTCTGTACCGCCGGATACTCTTTGTATAAGCGTTGCCTCTGTACCGCCGGATACTCTTTGTATAAGCGTTGCCTCTCTACCGCCGGATACTCTTTGTATAAGCGTTGCCTCTGTACCGCCGGATACTCTTTGTATAAGCGTTGCCTCTGTACCGCCGGATACTCTTTGATATCGACTATATCTTGCAAGTTGTCGCATACGAATTTACCCGCAGCACCAATACTTGTAACTGTTTAATTGTGGGCTGTTTCAATTTTCCATGTTTAAAACGGAGTGGAGCGATTTTTCTACTACACTAAGTTACTAACCATCTTAATTATCGCCTTAGTAAACCTCCGATGTCTTACACAGACAGCTTTCGATCCTATGGTCTGCTAACTCTCGAAGAAAGACGTAAAGTGATGGACATGTGCTTACCTTATGATATAATCAATGGACGCCTTGTGTATGATCTTTTGCTAGATCACACACTACTTGTAGATGATGTGGGCAGAATACAATAAAAGATGATAATTTTATATAAACTACTGTATTGTTCCAAAGTTATAGATAAATGAGCTAATGGACTGATGTGTGTGAAATGAGTGACGTGGCCTTTGCTGGCCGTGATGAGAACGTGACGACCGCTTGATGGCTCAACGCGAACTGATGATTATTATAAAGTAAAATGAATCATCATCATCCCAGTGTTAATCCCAGTCGCATCCAAAGCCTTTTCAGCTTTGGAGTCTGGGGTTCGCTTTACCAGTCCAACTGCTGATATGGCTAAACTTCGACATTTTCCATGAAGCGACTGCCGTCTGACCTCCACAACCCGAAGGCGACATCGAAGCAGTACAGCTAGACCAATTGTAGGACTTTTGAGGGCTCCAACAACCCGTAACGACTGCCACTAGATGTTCGTAGGGCAATCGGGACCAACGGCTTAACGTGCTTTCCGAGGCACGACCAGACCAGTACAAATATTCATATTCATGCATACAAATACTTGCACTGTGCGTGGATCGAACCCGCGCCACCTTGCGCAGCGGCCGCGTCCGCTACCGCTACACCACGGAGGCTGTCATATATAAAGTAAAATGAATGCAAGGCGTAAATGCTGACAACTCTATGCTGATGTGCGGTTGCACCGTACACCTTGATTGCCCGGAGTTGATCGCACAGATAATGTTTAACACTCCCCTACGGCGCACTCGTCACACGCAAATGTTGCACGTTCCTAGGTTCTCCACCAACTATGCCAGCGACAGTGTACTGACTCTCATTGCTCGAACTTAAAACTCTGAATTCTCAGAAGTTGATTTAACTGTAAAAAAACGAATAACTGAAACTATAGACGCAGACAAGTGACAAGTAGCAGCCAATCCCTTTCTTCTATCTTTTACTATTAATGTCCAACCTTAAGTTTATTTCAAAATTGTGATATATTGTTAACCTTATGTATTGTATAACTCTATGCATTGTTATTATTATTTTTAATTGGAACTATTTGACATTAATCCGTTCGCATACTTTATAAGTATACTAGCTTTCCTCCCGCGGCTTCGCCCACGTGGAATTCGGTTATATCGCGCTTTTTAGATTTCCCTCGGGAACATCAATTTTTTTCAATAAAAGGTAGCCTATGACCTTTCTCAGGGTCTAAAGATTGTCTGTACCAAATTTCATTAAAATCGGTTGAGCGGTTTAAGCGGAAAAGCGTAACAGACAGACAGACAGAGTTACTTTCGCATTTATTATATTAGTATGGATATCCCAGTTACACAGGAAACCTATAATTGGCCATAAAAAAATATGTAACGTTCATATTCTGTAAAATACTTTATTTATCGATGGGCATTATAAGAAAGCTAAATGATTATTGTGGATTTGGTCACTCAAAGGGCAATGGAGAGGGCAATAATTGGGGTTTCACTGCGTGATGAAATCAGAAATAAGGAGATCCGCAGAAGAACGAGAGTAACCGAAATAGCCCGAAGAATTGCAACACTTATGTGGCAGTGGGCCAGGTACATTGCCCGTAGGACCGATGCGACCTCGACCTCGAATGGCGACCAGGCACCGGAAGACGCAGCGTGAGTAGGCCCCCGACAAGGTGGACGGACGACCTGGTGAAGGTCGTGGGAAACCGCTGGATGCGGGAGACGCAAGACTGGTCGTCGTGGTCGATTCTTGGGGAGGCCTTTGTCCAGCAGTGGACGTCTTTCCGCTGAAATGATGATGATGATGTAACCGCTCAAGAATTTTCCCTATTTTATGTAATTTCCAGAAAAGAATTGGCACGTCATTCACTATAGCTGCGTTTAGATATAAATTAAAAGGATTGGCCTACTATTACTTTGTATGAATAATTATTTAAAATAAATTACCTTTTTTCCACACAGTGGATGAGATTCAAGTGGCATCCTACAAGATGCTAGGCTCTCTCTACGCACTGGGTACAGACGCAACGCTCACACACGACAGGAAGTATCTCAAGACTGAGATAGAGAGACATAAGCCTGCTTTGGTAAGTTCTGGAATTAATTTTTAATTATCATAAAAAACCGGTGACATATGTACATCTATATATTTCCCGGTGGTAGGCCATAACATGGGCTACCGGCGGAAGTTACCACCCACCAGACAAAGTCTTGCCGCCAAGCGATTCGTCGTGTTCCGGCATGATGTCTGGTGAAGCCGTACGGAGGACGGGTCTGAGCAGTTGTGTTGCGATGTGTGGCGGGTACGATGCGCCAAATGTTGTTTTCTCGGGAATTTGGTCGTGGAGAGTCTCCAGATCAATCTCCCTCTAGCGCAGCATCGTTTGGTCGTGTTGGTCTTGGGTTTAACATTGCATCACCTTGCTCAACTGCCGTCATGCTTCCTATTCCTAAGTTTTTAAGTGAATAGGCTTAATAAACTAGTGCGCTTTACACTCAACGATTGCATCACAGTTTACCATCAGGCGGGATTGCAGTCAAGCACTAGTTTATAATTATTAAAAAAAATAATAAAAAATTAACGCACTAACTAACAGTAACCATAAATTCAACACTTGATGTCAGTGAAAAGCAGCTTCATTATCGTCTTCTATTCTATTCTTTATTATGGCAACTAAAATCGATGGATGACGACTATTCTGCCAATGTCAAGTGGTTTGAAAAGCAAGAGTGTATGTAAAAAGAAGGAATAATTAAAATCAAAACTTTCGATGCTACAGTTGACCTTTGTAGATCTTGAGGGGTTAGTACTGGACTGAAACAAACAAAACCATAAAACTACATATTATATTATAATTGTTAGAATATCAATAAAAACATATACCACAACCAAATATATAATATTTGAAGAAATTGCTTATAATTTTATATTATTGTGGCGGATGAATATCATCAACGCCACAAGTAATTCTGTAGTGTAGATAGAGGGATATGTTAAAAGGGAAGGGAAATTAATTGGAAGATGAATTTTAAAATTGGGGAGACGACTATACAAATCTAGAGGTGTTCATTATTGTCTTAATTTGCTCGTATATTCAAATCACTGCTGTCATTTTTGACAGTTGTTTTGAAATGTTTATAACTCGACCATAATTGTGAAATGTGTCAATCACCTTTAACTGCTGCGCTGCGTATTTCGGGTTTGATTCCCGCACGGAACAAATATTTGTATGGCCTACTAGTAGTAAATGTTTGTAAACACACCCGAATTTAAATTAGGAATCATCCCGATACAGGGATTCCATTTTTAAATATATAACAATGTCAATATCTTTTCCAGGGTTCTTGCTTAGGAGCGTTCAGTTCCACCTTCCCGGTGGCTTTCCTCGAGCCACATCTGAACAAACACAACCAATTCTCTTTGCTGAACAGGATCGCCGACCATTCTTTGGAAGCCCAAGGCAAGTAGCAACAGTAAATAATTTCTTTTTAAACCCTCAGTATTTTGTATTTGTTTAAATACCCCGGACCTCGGCAGGTTTTGGTTTTTTGGGAGATGTTACAGAGTGGTTGTTTTATAAAATAGAAGTCTATTTTCAAGTCACCATACAACAAAACTAATTGTCAACTTTAACCCTCTAGACATAATGCAGAAAATGGAACAATGCATGCCGACACTTGAAACAATTTTGGGCGAAGTGGACCAGTTCGTTGAGTCAGACAAGACTTACAACGAGGCGCCGCACATTATAGACGTGGTGCTGCCTTTACTCTGCTCCTATCTGCCCTTCTGGTGGGCTCAGGGACCTGATAATGTTACTCCGACTGGCGGGTGAGTACTAGACTAGATAATTGTACCAAATTGCGGCTGATAATTCAACAATAAATGAAAATAGGAATAATCCTAAACCATAGACAAAAATCTCACATCAAAAATTCCAAACAAACTAAATTGCATAAAATTGTAAATTTAATAGAACATCCTTTAAAATATTGGTTCACTGACCTCCGATCGGCGACAGTGCGATCCTGTATGGACTTGGTTTTTTCGCGCCATTATTATTAATGTTTAGTACCTACCGCTGGATGCGGCGGTCATCAACCTTCCTTATCAACATCTACATCGTGTACAAAATGTGAAAAATGAAAAATAATGTCCTGTTACTAAAGTAATCGATATATTTATATGGTTTTTTATGGGTAGACTGAGAATGTGTTGAGGTCTACGATGTTTAATTTATTGTCGTATTGTCATCGCCACTTTGTATATTAGAAGCACCTTTTCTTATTCGGGAAACGTAAGGAGGGATGCTCTGAGTTTCTCTGCACGATCGAATAACAATACAATAAGCCTGCTTTGGTAAGTTTTGGAATTTATTTTTAATAGGGATGTTTCCTGGGTAAAAAAAATTGATTCTATTTAGTCCGTCATTCAGATTATAGAAAAATATTGGATACCTACGTATATTTTGTTTTATCAAATCAATAAAAATTTACAAATATAAAAGGCATCAAAGATCAGGAGTGGTGGCTGGTGACGTCACTGCTCGCTAAAAAGTGTAGCGTGCAGTGATGTCACACGAGTTTTCAACGCACCGTGTCGTCTTCATTTTTTGTTTATATGAAAAAAGTAGAAATACGAATATAATTTAGTATTTTTTGGAAATCTGACTGACGGGCTAGTTAGTTTTTTTTAGTCAACTACCCTATTAGTCCAAAAATACTCCCACACTGCAGTGTGGACATAGACTACAGTATTTTTTGATACTGGCCATGGCGATATTGTTATATATATCTAACTATTCTAAATATTAACTTCCAGAAACCATGTAACGATGGTAACAGCAGAACACATGAACCAGCTTCTGAAAAACGTTTTGAAACTCATCAAAAAGAATATTGGCAATGAGAACGCGCCCTGGATGACTCGCATTGCGACCTACACACAGCAGATCATCATCAATAGCTCGGAGGAATTGCTCCGGGACTCCTTCTTACCACTCGCTGAGAGGGTGAGGAAGAGGACTGACAATATGTTCCACAAGGAGGAGAGTTTGAGAGGGTTCATCAAGGTGAGATGGTTAATCATTGTTTGTGAAATTACTTCTTGCCAGTTGCAAAAACATGCAGGTTGTTTGAAGAAGATACCGTGGTCCCTAGTACATAGGCAAGTGTACCACCCACCAGACAAAGCCGTGTTGAAGACATGATGTCTGGTGAAGCCCTACGGAGGACGCGTCTGAGCAGTTGTGTTGCGATGTGTGGCGGGTACGATGCGCCAAATGTTGTTGTGTCGGGAGTTTGGTCGTGGAGAGCCTCCAGATCAATTTCCCTCTAGCGCAGCATCGTTTGGTCGTGTTGGTCTTGGGTTTAATATTGCATCACCTCGCTCAACTGCCGTCATCCTTCCTATTCCTAACTTTTTTTTAGTGAATAGGCTTAATAAACTAGTGCGCTTTACCATCAACGATTGCATCACTGCTTACCATCAGGCGGGATTGCAGTCAAGCACTAGTTTATAATTATTAAAAAAAGGGGACAATTCTCTTAATATTAAGAACCCTAACAGACACGCTACAAGCGTCAGATAAAGATGGAGCTATACAGGATAAATAACGCTATCCCTTTTTATCAACGGTCTATTGATGGTTTTAATACGTTTTAGTAAGGTCCCTGGTCTCAGTCTCCATCTGTTAGAAATACCTCCAATGTTCCTTTTGACAAGCTTTTTAATTTTAAGTTTGTCGCCGATAGAAACTGCGACAGGGTTTTTAAAATCATAATTTTAAATGAAAACAAGAATAGTGACAATTAAATATTCAATCTAAGTACGTCTATAATGTGTTATTTTAGTGTTCTAAATTTCACGATTTATTCATGAGCATAATGAATAATACAATAGCTAACTAAGGACATTCCCAGTCAAATTGTTGGAACTTTTAAGCTTCGCCAATTAACTATTCTCGCACTGGAATGCCTTACAGCCAATCGAGGAGGAATCTCACCAATGGAGCAAGAAACTACTTTTGTCTATATTGTCGGTGATTTTCTTATTCCCAAATTAAATTAAATTTTATATCCTTCTCTTTTTATTTCACTAAGAGGATAGAAGAAAAATATTAATTTAGTCCTGTTCCACTTCTCATTAATATAATTCCTTGTTTTCTTTCAGTCATCAACCGACGACACTTCTCAAGTTGAGTCCCAGATCCAAGAAGATTGGCAGCTGTTAGTTCGCGACATTTATTCCTTCTACCCGTTGCTCATCAAATACGTAGACTTGCAAAGAAACCATTGGCTGAGGAATAATGTTCCAGGTGTGTAGCAAATAATCTTTCAAATCAATCGATTGATCAATCAGCTGGTGGAACAATCAGCGGGTTGATCAATCAACTCAATCTTATCAACAACGAATTTGGACCGGATATATGAATGGGATTTGAAAAATACCTCCAAATTCACCATGCTTTGACATCTGATCTATAACTGCAATTTGTTGTTATCAGATCAACAAGAGGGATGCTTCTGTCAATCATTTTAATTTATATCCAAAAGCAGCTATAGTGAGTGATGGGCCAATTCTTTCCTGTAAATTACATAAAGTAGAAAAGTTCTTGAACGGTTATATTAATTTATTTTATTTATCCTTTTTTTCAGGCCCAAAAAAACATATGCTACTATATTTACATAAAAAGTAAAAATTATAAAATTCTACAAATATATAACACAACACACACACACATATTATTAATGATACTTCTGTTTGTTTAATAAAGGATAATTAATACCATTTCATATTTCACAGAGGCTGAAGAGTTATACAACCACGTAGCGGAGATATTCAACATCTGGTCCAAGAGTCAGTACTTCTTGAAAGAGGAACAGAACTTCATCTCGGCAAATGAGATCGACAACATGGTAAACTTTATATTAAAAATAGAGTAGACAAGGCTAGAGTAAATATCTCGTGTGATACCAGGCTTAGAATAATACCATCCCTTATCCTCGCGTGGGTGTCATGAGAGGCGACTAAGGGAACTCTCACCAGGAAGCGGGGAGCAGCGCTTCGCCTGTGGAATATCAAATTACTACGATTCCCAACCCGGCTGCCAAGCATAGGCATTACGGCAAACCCCCAATATAATCAAAGCCTTGGGGGAGGCCTTTGTCCAGCAGTGGACCTCTATAAGCTGAAGGAGAAAGCTAAAGTAAACAGGTCCATAATATACTAGTGCGCTTTACCATCAACGATTGCGTGACAGTTTACCATCAGGCGGGATTGCAGTCAAGCACTAGTGTTTATGCCGATGGCCGATGTATAAATTGCCTCGCTAAGAAAAATATTTAGATTACTTACTAACATTTTAAAAACTTATTGGTAATGAAATATGATTCTTGTTAAAATAACAGTCACATGTGTGTTACGCTAAGCTTACCGGGATTGGTCCCTTGATGGGTGCCTCGGAAAGCACGCTAAGTCGATGTGCAGGCTATTCTATGTGATTTTTTGACTGTCGTTTTACCAGGTCGTCAGAAGCTCGAAAATCGTAAAACCAGTCTTACAAAGCCATCAGATAGGGAATCACTTAATGTAAAATACTGGTACTTATTGCTTTGGTTGGACTGGAAGCCGGCTCTAACATGGTTGGGATAGAGTTAAGCGGATATTTTTTTCTTTTTTTTTTAACTTAGTTTTGTTTTACAGGTACTGATCATGCCAACAGCAACAAGAAGACTTACAGCTGTCACAGATGGTACTCCACAAGCTGGCGGAAAGGTATTATCACATAAACTATTTTTAAATATTGCTATACAGAACGTTGTTAGTCAAAATTGTCAATTGATAAATAGGTCTTTCTTTCCCTAGCCAAAATCCAATCCACTCAATAATAAACTGCTATATTAAAATTCTTTTGATGTAGATTACAATAATATTTGATAAATATAATTTTTAAATAATAACACTAAGCCAACCAATAAACCTACCTAAAGATGTGTTTAGACTTCAACATTTCAAGATTCTAGACATTGCCCAATTTGGTATCATTATTTTTATGTGGAAAATCCAGTTACGCAGAAAATCAACATAATGCGTAAAATAAGATCATTTACTCATCGTTGTATAGTGCCTTGTATATGGAATTAGTATTTTATATGCAAAAAAAAAAATACTTTCTACTCCAATTTCATATCAAATTCACGTAAGTATTGTCGAGTTGTCCAGATAAAAATGTATGGATCAGCTGTTTTTATTATTTTTAAATAATGCGATATTACGTTTTCCTATATTTTTAACGAAAAAGAAATGGCGCGGCGTGACAAAATTTAAAATAAATTTGAATATTGGATTCCTAACTAAACGCCAAAAGGCCTGATCCCGTAATTTAAAACGTTTAAATGGAGTCGGAGTCTAATCTCAGTGACAAACAAATGTAATTTTTTTTTTCTAAATCTAGGGAAACTAGTTGCATTTTTTTTTTTTTTTGATAGATTGAGCTCAGATTGTTAACGTTTTTAAAATTACGAGAGTGGGGTAACTCTCGTAATTTTAAAAACGTTCTGATATTTGAGAACAAAGTATCTAGTTCATCAAAAAAGCTAATTTGATAATTATAAAATAAGGATCTAATAGTATACCCGAAACGGATTCATTCATGCAATAAATTGATACAACTGAATGTTCAATTTATTAATTCAAAGCACTAATACACAATGACTTATGTTTAGGGAAACCCCGTAAGTATTCAAGACACTTTGTTTCATCAATCAACAACATGGGTCAACATGGTATGCAGGTTTAACACCAAGTTTAAAAACTGACCGATTTCTTACCTCTTTACCTTAAATACTGCTATCAAACTCGTGATTGATTCACAATTGATTGATAAACCGTTGGATTGATTAGTTTTTAACTGTACATGTTTACACACAGACTGTTCTTTTGTTTTTATGTCTTTCCTGATTCGAATTTATGTAAGAAACTCGTTTTTTATTCATTCTTAATTCAGTATGCATATCTACATCACTACGTTTTTTTGTTGATTGGTTTTTATGTGTTGAATTCTATAATACTCTATAGCTGTTTAGTCGTGACTAAATTTACTTTAAATGTTATTTAATTTTGCGATTTTATCCCTCGATTGATTGGCAGTTTTGTTTCTTTTTAAACATAAATCAGTATCATATCATTATCAGTTCAAATTACACGTTACATAATACACGTTAGACCATATTTTATGAAATCCACCCTGTTTTGAAAGGGTATAATGTAAGGGTTTGCCCTTGCTACATCAAAAACGTAAAAAAAATACAAACCTAATGCTAACAACTTTTGACAAAGAATACCTTTCATTTACATATCAATTTGTCCTATAAAGAAACCTGTAATTAAAAAATCTGTGTAGCAAATAATTTAACATTCAATTCATATCATATCCACCAAAATCTTAGTGATACAACTAGTGTTATAATATTGATTATACTACAAACAGAAAAAGAAGAAACACCGTGACAAGAAGCGAGATAAGGACAAGGAAGTTCAGGCGTCTCTCATGGTAGCCTGCCTCAAGAGGCTACTGCCCGTAGGTCTCAACCTATTCGCTGGTCGGGAACAAGAGCTGGTCCAACATTGTAAAGACAGGTTCCTGAAGGTAGGAACCCTTAAGGTAATCTATGTCCTCATTAATACCAATTTTTTTAAGTTAATTTTATTTTGCTGGTCGAAAAATATTTTGCACTACTTGTGACGAAAGCCGGGATGTGTTAAAATCACAATACGGTCGTTCTAGAAAGAGATTCGGCTACAAAGCATGCTTAACGTTATTTCATTTTATCATCGGACATTGGTATTCCAGTTTTTAATTACAATCCCATTCATTTGTTGCAATTTTTTTAAAACAAGCTAGCTAAACTGAGGAGTAGCCTCTGCCTAAGAATATTACAGGCCAAATCCTACCACTTCTTAATTTAGCTAAAATTCTGCCTTTAATAAGTTTCTAATAGTAGTGCAATTATTTTTGGGTCAGTACTTATATATATTATTTTATTTCTACATATTTATATTTTATACCATATAATTATATTATTTCTGCACATCCTATAATACCAAACGTGAGGCACTCATAATCGCATGATTGGTGATTGAAGAGTGATTTTTTGAGCATACTAGCAGCTGATGCCCACGACTTCGTCTGCTATCCTGGATGAAATTAGCCTATGTCCTTGTTAATCCGATAAGCCTATTTAACGTGAAAGCGAGACAAGCAGTCGAGTTACTGTCGCATTTATAATATTCTAGTATGGATTCTGAGGGTGATCCTATGTTGCTCCAATTGCGATAAAAAATTATAAAGTTTTACGCCCTCATTAGAGTCATAAATAAAACTGCCGAAATGTAAGTTCGCTATATACTTCTCCCTGGTCCTTTTATTGTCCAAAGGGTGAATTGGTATCGGCGAGATGTTTATACCTCCTGACTCTTTTACCGTGTAGACGAAAGTGAGATATGAAATAAGAATTAAGTAGTAATGTACAACACAGACATCTCTTTTGTGTAAAAAAAACAGCGAAATATATTATCATGTTAATAAATACTGTTACTTGTTTGGAGGAAACTTTTCATAACAAAACAAAACAAAAAGCAAATATCAAATAATAAGCACGTAAATTATCAAAGAATTTGGAGCGACATCATGGCTTCAATCCTTTGATTGGTGAAGAAATCCTTTGATTGAAGCCATGAGCCGGCTTCAAAGGATTGAATTTCGCTACGAATTCATTCAAATCAATAATTTAATGTAAGAAAATAGATTTTGTACTAAATAAAATATAAATATGTAAAAAGGAGATTTATTTTATTGTGAAAAGAAGAAATATTTTATTTATAGCTTTATAAATAAAGTTCATAAAGCTATAAAGAAAATTTCACTTTTTCTTGTCCAGACGGCAAAAATAGACAGTCAGTTTATGTAAGAGAACGAAGCTGTAAAACTTATTGTCACTGTTAGCATTGTATTTTTTTATTTTTTATTAAGTAGAATGTTGTTTTTATTGCACTAGACACCTATAGCCTTCGCATATGGATTTGGTTATACGCTAGTATTGCACACCTAGATATGATAAAACTTCATCATCATCAACCACGGGCCGATCCCACCCACTGCTGAGAATTTGCTTCTCTTTTATTTTGCCAATCTCCACATTCCTATGCCAGTTTCATCCAGGTTCTACTCGCGATGGTAATTATAACATCCACCTATCTTGTCGCCGAACGACGGATACTTCGTCTGCCAGCCCTTACATGCAACTTGACCACCGCCTTATTCTACCTGTTATCACTGCGGCTTACTAGAGGTTCTGCCCAAGTCCATTCCAGACCCAAAACTAGTTTTTGGTTAAAAAAACTTTTGTACACCTTCGGGTCTCGGCGTTTGAGCACGTAGTTTAAGCATATAATGTCAAAAAACGTTATGTGATTTCGGCGCTTAGGTCCTGTATGCCTAGCGTATCGTTAGACAAATGCTAACTCTACGGCTTTTTAGAAATGTTCCACAGCTTTCCCCCTAAAACCAATAACAATGATCAAATTGCTTTTACCAACAAAAGTACTGATCAAATCGCCCCAATGTTAAATTCACAGAAAATGTCCGAACAAGATGTCGCCGAATTCGCGAAGACACAGCTTACACTCCCGGACAAAATTGACCCAGCAGATGAGATGTCCTGGCAGCATTATCTCTACAGCAAGCTTGGCTCAAAGAGTAAAAGCAATATTACTGTGGAAACTGCGGAGAACAAAGCCAAGATTATTGATGATACGGTGGAGAGGATCGTCGCCATGAGCAAAGTATTGTTTGGATTACATATGGTAAGTGAAAGTAAATTACAATATCTTTTAAGAAGGCAGTATAAGATTGTGCTAATTTTCTAGAAGTTCTATTAAGTTACTCATTACTGAATTTCTATATTAATGTCATTAAAAATAAATATGAATCAATCGAAAAGTCAAGGTCATTTGTGTTATTTAATTTTTAATGAAAAAAATTGTCTGTTACTAATTAATTGAAATAAGACTATTGTATTTATTGGAAATCGATAATCCCTTGTTTCAACTTACCACAACTTTATCCTTAAATGCCTTAATCAGCAGTGACTAGCTCATTTAAGTTTGACAATAATAATATGGACATAAACGGTAATATTAAACATAATTAAAACAGCTCATTTTCTTATGTGTCCTTATTTTATTTATCCATTTATTTATTTGTGTATATTTCTTACACATATTTATTCACTTAGAATTTATTATGTATACTATGTATTTACCTCACAATAGATCGACCATCCTCAACAAATGAGTAAGAACGTCTATCGCTCCGTGGTCTCGATACAGCGCAAGCGCGCCGTCATCGCTTGCTTCAGACAGACGTCGCTACACTCTCTGCCGAGGTCCTCATAGTGTGTGCGAGATGTGTGCTATTGTGTACTAACTGTATCTACATACTAATATGTAGTCGGAAAACTCTAAACACTATCCAAAAAGAAACAATCAAAATCATCCAATTTCAAAAACCTCTCGATTGATCAATCGAAAAGTTGATTCAAATTATTTTCTGATTGATAATTATTAATGCCAAAATCACGCTCATCCTAAAGTTAATTACATATCTTATCAAAGAAAAATGAGGGTTTTCCTTTTAGGGAATGATGTATTAAGTAACCATTATAATAAGTGTGATTTTCGTCTGTTTTGGAGTGTGTAGTGATCAATTTAAACAATAACCGCTTTATTTAAATGTTTTATTAACATTGTATTTAAATACATAAACTCACGCCTTCTCATGGAGGTAGGCAGATACTAGAGCGTGCCACCAGCTACGAGCCTAACATAGGTGCTCCTTTTGCCTTATTTATTGTTGATTTATTGTTGCCAAATTATGTTCATACATCTGGTCATACACGCACCCGACCTTTCTGGAAAACAACACCAATAAAGTCAATATATATATGTCCTCCTAGTACGTCCCCTCCTGGAGTTTCCACTCCCATTATGGCTTGAAATACCTTCAGCTGCTCGTATAATTAAGTACCATTCGCTAGCACAGTTGTGTCAAATTCTGATCTAGCCTATTCCTTGCCCACCCGAGATTCGTACCCCACAGGCTCCAGTAGCGAAAAATCGCTTAGTTTTTAATTTTTTAAGCTCTGGCTTAGGGCTTTAATTTATTGGGACATCCAGAAGTAAGCCCTGTTAAGCTCACGACATCCTTAGGCGCAAGCCACACATAAATCGCGTGTCGAGCGAGAACAAGGTGCTTCCTATTCCTTTCAAATTTTACACCAAGTTCATAGAAACAAAGCGTATTTTTTTTTACTTTTGCCTTATAAAAAGCGGCACGCTTTCAACGCCCCGAAATACGTGTCCAATAGTTTTAAGTAAAGAATCTATGTACAAAATTTCAAGAAGATATCATGAAAAACCACAAAGTTATGAGCTTGTTATCTTACTTGGCTGTCCCAACAAAAATATGGTCAACGCATCGCTCGTGCGCCCGCGCATGTAACGGCGCGGCGCGCGGCGTGCGTGCGTGCCGTGTCTCACTGTGTTCCTACTACTATGATACTGTCAGCTGTGTGCGCTCGGTAACCACACTGCAACAATTTCTAAATGTACTTGAGAAAAAATATAACATGATGTAGAAATGATTGGAATCGACTCAGTTGCTTATTCTGAACAAACTATATTCAGGTTTCGTATAACGTAAAAATAAAGTTATATATGTAAATTTCAATCTTTATGTAACAATATTTTGTACGTAAGTATGATTACGCATGCTCGTTTCTTTTGCCAATCTCCACATACCTGTGCCAGTTTCAGCCAGCTTCTACTCGCGATGATAATAATAACATCCACCTATCTTGTCGCCGAACGACGGATACTTCGTCTGCCAGTCCTTACATGCAACTCGACCACCGCCTTATTCTACCTGTTATCACTGCGCCTTACTAGCCAAACTACATTCAGGTTTCGTATGAAGTAAAAATAACGTTGTATAAATTTCAATCTTTATGTAACAATATTTTGTACGTAAGTATGATTACGCATGCTGCCTTTGGACCTGACTAGGCGACCAAGCCGCGCCAACGGTCCGATGTATGGAAGAGAGTATTATGTGCGGCTCGCAAGCGCGCCGCTATCGCATGTCTACGATCCGTTCACCTTTATAAGATGAGTCGGTAGGTTTCGGATATAATATGTACATGTGAATTGGGTTGTATCCTAAAAATAATTTAATGTCCATCAGATAGATTTATAAAAAATATTGCACACTATTTTTTTATTTTTTCTGTCATTCAAATACTTAGGAAGATATATTATTATACAGAGTGGTGCTGATAATACGACATTAATTGAAAACACAGACTATGCTGGTTCATAGGAAAAATCCTAAACCATAGAAAAAAACCTGGCATCAAAAATAAAAAAATGGAAATTTCAAACAAACTAAATCACATAAAATTGCAAACGGAATAGAACATCCTTTAAGATATTGGTTCAATGACCTCCGATCAGCGGGCGACAGCGCGGTCCTGTAGAGACTTGTTTTTAGCGCCATTATTATTAAAGTTTAGTATCCCTGGATGCGGCGGTCATTAACCTGTGAGCGCTTCCTTATCAACATGTACATCATGTAGAAAATATGAAAAATTAAAAATGATTTCCCGTGCGTAAACTAACTGATATATTTATATGATTTTTTATGGGTAGATTGAGAATGTGTTGAGGTACACGATGTTTAATTTATTGTCGTATTGTCAGCACCATATACGCTGAGATAATGATGATGATGACTTAGGATGCGGAATGCGGGATGAGGGGCTCATATGAAATGTCGCATGACGTCACGCCGTGGTACAAAATATACCACGGCGTGACGTAATTAGACCCCATTCCGTAACTTTAATACGCTATATCTCAGTAGTTTTTGGTAATTTCAACATAGTAAAAAAACGGGTTTTAATTTTTTTTATTATCTATAAGATGGACTAATTATTTTTTTGATTTTCATACCTTGGATACATCCCTATTACGAAACGTTTTTTTTTTTATATTTAATCGCCTGCCTGTATGTTTTACGCCTACAAAAATTAGGAAAGTATTTTTTGAAGAGTCAATACTTCTAGTTGTACAGACGACAGCACATCAAGCTACTACAATCTGTCAGATTTCCTTATAAGATTTTCAACTTTATCTCTAAACCATTAAGGCTCAAGGTTGATTGGGAATATTATTGACAGTTTGGGGTAGCTTGACCTGCTGTCACCCGTACATCAAATGTGTTTATAACTTTACGTCCAACGTTTGTGAATGCTTATAGGAGTGACCAGGGTCCGTTCTATGACGTGTTAACGCCATCATTGTAGCGTTGTGAAAAAGGAATAGCGCTATTTATCCTGTATATTTCCATCTTTCTCTGACACTGAAACCATGATGGTTTCAACACTTCATAGTAACTCAGCTGTTTTTTTATTTAGCATTTTTTGGGCCAATCTGTAACCTTTCGCATGGGGTTACTACTTACTAGCAATATAATTTAATTCATTTAGTTCCAAGATAGCAGAGATCCCTTTCTCTACTTAGTCATATACAGAGTGTCTCTGACATCGTAACGCAAACTTCGCGAAAAGGCTAGATAGCATGCCACTAATAAAATTATGGTAGTCATTTATGTCGTTAATGAGACATTACAGAAATCGCAGTGTTTAAAAAAAAAATCGGCTCGGCTTTTAACATTGCAAGAGTGCCGCCGCGCGTTTTTGTAGGCATGACGTTGACCCCTGATGTGAACTTTATTAAATCAGCTGATTGGATAGTTAAGTTTTGTTCACATTGCGCTTTTTTGTGTAATTAGCGAATTAATTAATTTTTGCTTTGAAATCTTATTGGGTTATAAAATTATAGCAATTATGAACGATCTAAAGTGAAAAAAACAACATTTTTTTTTTTAATCAGTTTAAAGCCGACGAAAAATTCCACCACTGGGGATTCAGAATCATGTACTGGATCCATGGTACTAGTTTGTGCGTCGATGTCAGATATACCCTTTATGTAGATTATACAGTATGTTAAATAACAGAGGGCGTTCCCTTAAACTCGTTAATATATATCATTAATAGATTAAAATAAAAATATCAGCATAGAAAAATAAGCATAAAAAAATCCGAATAAAAAAAATTCTAATTGGAAATAAATTTGAAACCTCTTGTTTTAAATCAAAAGAGTAGTCGTCATGTATAAATAAATTGCGACGTTGCCGTCTTTCATGTTTGCGTGTACAGTGTGTTTCTTTTACATGTCAATTTAAAATTTTTATTGAATATTTTCTTATTGGAAAAAATTTTAAAACATTTTGTTTTCGAATGGAAATATTTTTTTAGCATGTATGTATGCTATACTATTTCGGGTTAACGGGAACGCCCTCTGTTAGTTAACATACTGTATAAATGACCGTTTTTTTAGTTAACACAGTTTGCACACAAACTATACGTATCATAGATTCAGTGCATGAAAAATTATAAACTAAAATACAAATAATAAAATAATTTATTGTTCGTATTTATTTTAACAGACATCGAGCATGCAACATCTTCGCTCGAACTTACTACGAACTGTGGTTAGAAGAAGAGAATATAGGACAGGAAGTCATGATAGAAGACCTTACAGTAAGTAGACTGTTGACTTTTATTGGTCGCTCTTCATTTCATAGATATATCGACTAAGTAGCCGAATTTAAATATATGACTAAGAAGTCATATATATAAATTATTTGATTATACATTGTAGCTAAGTAATAACAACCAAATACGTCGAACAAATCGACTCCTAAGTAACAGACCGCAGAAGAACCAAAGTCACCGACATAGCTCTTCGAGTCGCTAAAATTAAGTGGCAGTGGGCGGGGCACATTGCTCGTAGAACCGATGGCCAATGGGGCAGTAAGGTTCTGGAGTGGCGGCCACGTACGGGAAAACGCAGCGTAGGGAGGCTCCCCAAGACCGGTCATCGTGGAAAGCCTTGGGGGAGGCCTTTGTCCAGCAGCGGGCATCTATAGGCTGAAGAAAAAGAAGACGAAGTAACAGACCTTCACCTAGTTTAGGAGTCAGAGCCCTATATCCTTAACTAATAATAAGCTTTCTAATTATGTAAAAGTAGGTAACCCATTCGAAGTATTCGCACATTTGAACATTTCAATCGTTAATTTTCGAGAATCCACAGAAATGTGAATAATTTGTATATTTTTCCGGTGTCCAGAAAAGCTTTAAAATGATGCGTAACGTGTGAAGGAAGTTATGACGTACCGACAAAAAAAGCCCTTGAGAAGTAAAATACATATATGGTAGTTAATGTTAACGTACCTCCAAATTTTTATTTATAACAATGTAAATCTTTGTGATCGGTGAAATAATATTATTAAATATGTCGTGGATCATCGACATCATTTCAATATAAGTTGCTCATTTGATTTGTGTAGTACTGGGGCAAACGCTGTGACGTTATTTTGTAATGGCGGCACGTGAACAGTCGTTATGGAAAGTGGGGACTGTCGAACTGTCACTTCGGATTGAGACGCGGACCTGGGCACTTCTCCGCGGCAAAACTGTCGGTTTGCCTTTTTAAATTGTGATTGTCAAGATTGGAGGGTATATTTACACTTCTTGATTGAATTCAAAACTTCACCTATGAAATGGACCCCTTACTACCACACCAAGATGCGGATGACCCTACCGCTCCGCCATCGCTGACATCGTCAAATATATATATATAACGGGGAAAAACCGTCAGGAAGGCGGGGCCGAAGTTCCGGATAGTTGAGGTGTCTTCTCATCCGCATGAGTATCCATCGTGGGCGATATTTAGATAAAACGCTAATAAATAACTATAGTGTGATGTTCGATTCTTATTATGTTAACTGTACAGACACTCGGATCACTTTAATATTGAGGGATTACAATGGTAATCTCAGATTAAAACAGATAAGAGCCAATAGGTTAGAGCGCGTGCTTCTCCGTCGGCAGCTGTCAATGATATGACAGTCGCCACCCCTTCAAATCACGCCTACTACTCTATTCGGGGTTACCCACTCATATTATAATATTACTCGAATCGAGTCGACTAAAACAATATTGATTAAACCGAGTAATGGTCTTTCTTATGAATCTTCAAAATCAGCGCGCCTTCATTATTAATTTTCCAGCAATCATTCGAGGATGCTGAACTAAAGAAGAGTGACGTAGTGGAAGAGGGAGAGAAGCCCGATCCTCTCACACAATTAGTGACCACTTTCTGTCGCGGTGCCATGACCGAGAGGTCTGGAGCTTTGCAGGTATGGATATTTTCCTTTTTATATTAAGTATTTAGGTGAAGGAAAACATCTTGAGGAAACCTGGACTTTAAGTCTGAAATCGCTAACCCGCATTGAGCAAGCGTGGTGATTACGCTTAATCATTTTCCGTATGAGAGGAGACATGTTCCCAGCAGTGGGACGATAAAAAAAAGGTTGATGATCATGATGATTATGTATTTAGGAGTTTCTGGCATTGAATTGTATTTTTATTGCTATACCCACCCTTGACTTCGATAAGGGCTGATAGAAAGCCCTGGATGAGGTCTCTGACGCAACGAGCGTGCCCAGAAAATGTCTGTTCTCTCTTGCTTTGAAGGCAAACGCAACGAAGCCGAAATGGAACACGAACGCTGTCAAATTTAGATACTCCGTAGATATAATAGAAAACATGGCAACTAAATATTATACGTCAATTTAAGACAGACGCTAATTAGTTTGACAGGGTTAAATTAATATTTATCTTTTGTCCTTTTCTTAAAGAAATATAAAGTATAGAGGCACTGAATTTAGTTTTAGTTTAGTTGTTGAACAATGGAATTGGCTTCAATTTCTAGCTCTTATCAGTCTTCAAAGAAGTCGAAGAGTCTCATAAGAAGGCTCAGAGTCACACAAAGAGCGATGGAAAGATCTACGCTCGGAGTTTCTCTGCGTGATCGAATCAGAAATGAGGAGTTCCGCAGAAGAACCAAAGTCACCGACATAGCTCTTCCAGTCGCTAAACTTAACTGGCAGTGGGCAGGGCACATTGCTCGTAGAACCGATGGCCGATGGGGCTGTAAGTTTCTGGAGTGACGCCCACGTACCGGAGTACACAGCGTAGGTAGACCGCTGACAAGGTGGACTGATGACCAGCTGGTGAAGGTCGCGGGAAGCCGATGGATGCGGGCAGCCCGGTCGGGGCAAGGCCGGTCATCGTCGAAAGCCTTGGGGGAGGCCTTTGTCCAGCAGTGGAGCAGTGGAAGAAGGAGATCAGTTTCCTAAACACCTCATACAATTTACAGGAGGATCCGCTATACATGTCGTATGCCCACATCATAGCAAAGTCGTGTGGAGAGGAAGAGGAAGAGGGCGGCGGGGAAGAAGAGGAAGGAGGAGGGGGTGAACCCGAGGCCGAGGAAGAAGGCAGGGCTAGTATACACGTGCGTTGAATTAGAACTTTATTGTGATAGAGATAAGGTCGAATCTTTGAACGTAACATCGATTGAATACGAGATCAGAAAAAGTATGATATCGTGTATAATGATTATTACGCGATAACATGTTTTGTTGTCTTGGTTTTAAGGTAGATTTTGGGGAAAGGTTGTAAATTAAAGGTTCTTAAAAATATGTAATTGTATGTTACACGCAGAAAACAGTGGATATGTTTATGGTATGTACTTTGTTCAAGGCTTTTAACTAATTCTAGGTACCTTGTAGCTTCCATTAGAAATAAAATATTCGTATTTACGAATACTACGAAAAATAAAAAATAATACAACATTATTTTTTTTATGCGAAATTCGAAACACGTGTACAGTATTTTAAATAATAATAATAATAATAATCGTTTATTTTTTCCACCACATAATTAAACATCATTTTGATACAAAATTAAGTATATATGATATAACGGTCGGTCTCCGTAGCGCAGCGGTCAACCCGCCTGCCTGCGACGTGAAGGCCCCGGGTTCGATCCCCGGCCAGGTCATGATGGGAAACGATCTTTTCCTAATTGTCCTGGGTCTTGGATGTTTATCTATATATGTATCTATTATAAAATATAGTATCGTTGAGTTAGTATCCCATAACACAAGTCTCGAACTTACTTTGGGGCTAGCTCAATCTGTGTGATTTGTCCGTATATATTTATTTATATTATATTTATATTAACGATGTAGTGGAAACTGGAGCCTGTACTAGGACAACCTGTGTTACAGGTCTCCAGGCCTCCTGACTACACGGTCGTGGGCTCGTAGCACAACTAATACAAACGTATACTAGTAATACTAATAGATGACAAAGATTAAGGGATGAAAGAAAATTGACAAAAAAAAAAATGCAAAAATGAAAACACAAAATAAATAATTATGTAATTTAAAAGATTATACAGCAAACGAGGGTATGTTCGTGTCGATGTTTGAGTGATGATGATAGAATGAAGTTTAACGGGAGCTGTATTGAGTCAACAGTTCTTTGATGCTGATATAGTAGTACATGCAGTACAAATAATTGTCTGACTGTAAGGACTTTACAGCTCCTATATAAAGAATCTATGTACAAAATTCCATAAAGATTTCATGAAATTCCATAAAGTTATGAGCTTGTTATGCTACGTGGCTATCCCAACAAAAATATGGTCAACGCTCCACCCGGAGAGCGGTGCGTTGACCTGTGACATCAGCTATTGCGTGGACGATCGCAGTACTATGATCTACCGTAAGCTGCGTGGCGCGCTCGGTAACCACACTGCAACTACTTCTAACTGTATTTGGGAAAAATATAACATGGTGTAAAAATGGACTTGATTAAGTTGCTTATTCTGAACAAACTAAGTATATTCAGGTTTAGAATAAACAAAACGTAACGTTGTATGTGGTATTTTCAAGAACCCCGGCCCTACATTAGGCTAAATTAAATTATATTATAGGAAATTCAAAATGGCGAACACTAGAAGCCATTTTATATTTCATAACTAGCTTTCCGCCCGCGGCTTCGCCCGCGTGGAATTCGGTATTTTTGTTTTCCCTCGAGAACATCAATTTTTTCCGGGATAATTCCGTACCCTATTATTTAATCCGGACTTCTAACTTTACGTCTGCAAAATTTTCAAAGCAATCCGTTCAGTAGTTACGGCGTGAAAGCGGAACAAACAAACAAGGAAACTCGCTTTCTGATTTATATTATTAACTAGCTTTCCGCCCGCGGCTTCGCCCGCGTAAATTTCGGTTATCTCGCGCTTTTTAGATTTCCCTCGGGAACATCAAATTTTTCCGGGATAAAAGGTAGCCTAGGTCCTTTCTCAGGGTCTAAAGATTGTGTGCTTTCCGCCCACGTCTTCGCCTGCGTGGTGTTCGGTTATATCGCGCTTTTTAGATTTCCCTCGGGAATATCAATTTTTTCCGGGATAAAAGGTAGCCTATGTTTTTTCTCAGGGTCCAAAGATTGTCTGTACCAAATTTCATCAAAATCCGTTGAGAGGTTTAGGCGGGAAAGCGTAACAGACAGACAGACAGACAGACAGAGTTACTTTCGCATTTATAATATTAGTATGGATTAAGGATACATTTCAATCCAGTTCTTTCTGAACCGAGACAAACCTATATTATACAAAGTTCTTCACAAGATTATCCAAATTTAGGAACAAGAAATGGAGAAACAAAAGCTCCTCTTCCATCAAGCCCGCTTAGCAGATAGGGGGGTGGCAGAAATGGTGCTGCTACACATATCGGCGTCCAAAGGCCTGCCCAGTGAGATGGTGATGAAGACTCTTCAGCTCGGTATCTCTATACTGAGGGGAGGCAATATTGATATACAGATGGTGAGTTTCTTAACTTGTGTCAATTTTTTGTGTTTTAACTGCTTTACAGAAGCCACTGTACAATGTTGCGCGTTTAAAAATTGGGATCATAGGTCAACATGCCCCAAATCATACGGTTAACAACAATGGCACGCTGTGTAATCCAAAAAATATTCAGCAAAAACTTGACAGCACAAGTCATTTATTCAAAATTAAATCTGCCCCGCGGTTTCACACGCGTATGGTTCGATTCCGTGGATATGTCGGCATAAAAAGTATTATGTGTTATTCCTGGTTATAAGCTGCCAGATTTCATCCGAATCCGTTCATCAGTTTTTACGTAAAAGAGTAACAAACGTCCATACATTCATCGCCGGAACAAATATTTGTATAACCCACAAGTAGTTGTTCCGTGTCTGTCGATCGTGTAAATCGATGAAACGAAAAATTACACCCAAGCGAACCGTTTCGCCTCTTCTTTTATACCGCGTACAATGAAGAACTGGAACAATTTGGCAGCGGCGGTATTTCGGTGTTTCTGTCGAACTACAATAAATTTAATAATTTATTGTAGTGTGTAGTTGTGAATAGGCTCTTATTAAACTACCGTGCTTTACTATCAAAGATCGCATCACTGTTTACTATCAGGCGGGACTGCGGTCAAACACTAGTTTATAACTTATACAGTATGTTAAATAACAGAGGGCGTTCCCTTAAACTCGTTAATATATATCATTAATAGATTAAAATAAAAATATCAGCATAGAAAAATAAGCATAAAATAATCCGAATAAAAAGAAATTATAATTGAAAATAAATTTGAAACCTCCTGTTTTAAATCAAAATAGTAGCGCGGAATAGTATCTACCTAACGTTGCATTGCCCAACACACATCAACCAACACACATCAATCAATTAGATCTTAGATCGCCGCCGCATACGCGGCTCGTCATTCATAAATAAATTGCGACGTTGCCGTCTTTCATGTTCGCGTGTACAGTGTGTTTCTTTTACATGTCAATTTAAAATTTTTATTGAATATTTTCATATTGAAAAAATTTTAAAACATTTTGTTTTCGAACGGAAATATTTTTTTTAGCATGTATGTATGCTATTTCGGGTTAACGGGAACGCCCTCTGTTAGTTAACATACTGTATAAAAAAAAAGCGTAAAATTTTACATTCGTCTCATTATCTTGAAACCAAAATCTTTGAAGATTTGAGTTCTACCAAGTGTGAATTCCACAAATGATTTTTATTTTCCAGGGTATGCTGAACCACCTAAAAGACAAGAAGGACGTGGGTTTCTTCACGTCGATCGCTGGGCTCATGAACTCATGCTCGGTGCTGGATCTGGACGCCTTCGAAAGAAACACCAAGGCTGAAGGTTTGTAGAAATGGATGTTACCATAAACTAACGTAATTTACTCAATAACAAGAACCCCTTATGTTAATTAATTGTATGGTCTATCAAACTACGCAAACATACAAAATTCATAAAACTTTTTATTCTTGAATGATTGAACAATATCTAGGTACATAAATTTAATAATAATGGACCATCCTATTATTATTAAATTTATGTAGATATTTTTCAATCAATCAGAATCGTATTTTTGACCAGATAAATTGGATCATCATCATCATCAACCTTTTTATCGTCCCACTGCTGGGCACAGGTCTCCTCTCATACAGAGAAGGATTGAGCGTAATTACCACGCTTGCTCAATGCGGGTTGGCGATTTCAGACTTAAAGTCCAGGTTTCCTCAAGATGTTTTCCTTCACCTTCAGTCATTGGTGTCCAAGATATACTTAGAAAGTACATATAACTTTAGAAAAGTTACATTTATACTTGCCTGACCTGGAATCGAACCCGCGCCCTCATACTTGACAGGCTGCTGAGGTGTTTTAACCACTAGGCCACCACGACACGATAAATTGGATAAACAATAGAAAATCTAAAATCAAATGGAAAAATATTTTTTTCTTCAAACTCAAACTTGTTACTCAAAGCTTTAACTTCAAATAAACCAACAACAGGTTTTATTTATGTTACAATATCCATTAAATGTATTATTTATTTTAATTGTTCTACATTGAACTTTTCCACAAGTGGGCATCAAAAAATTAGTCCACATCGCTGTCAGTGGGATAAGTACCCAAAAGGCTGGCAGTATTACCATGTTGGATGGCAACGCTGATTATTTGAACAAAAATAGACCAGCCCTCTTTTTTTAAATTAAAATTATAAACTAATGCTTGACCGCAATCCCGCCTGATGGTAAGCACTAATGCAATCCTTTATGATAAAGCGCGTTTACTAAGAGCCTATTCAGTCATAAAAACCTGAGTGAATAGGACAAAAGACGGCTGTTGAGCGAGATGATGCAATATTAAACCCAACAACACGACCAACGATGCTGCGCCAGAGGGAGATTGATCTGGAGACCCTCCACGACCAAACTCCCGACACAACAACATTTGGCGCATCGTACCCGGCACTCATTGCAACACAACTGCTCAGACCCGTCCTCCGTACGGCTTCACCAGACATCATGTCAGAGCACGAGGAATCGCTTGGCTGCTATGCTTTGTCTGGTGGGTGATAATTATGAAATACAGGCACCTTTGAATTGTCAAACGGCAGGCAGTCTAAAAGATGAAGCTATTTGCCCATTCCGAAGTGTAGGTCCTATGGAGGAGACGGGCAATAAACTCTACGGGCCCTTGTTTTTAATACAGATCAATGCTTACTTTCCAGGTCTGGGAGTTGGTCTAGAAGGAGCTGCCGGAGAGAAGAACATGCATGACGCTGAGTTCACGTGTGCACTCTTCAGGTTCATACAACTTACCTGTGAAGGTCACAACTTAGGTGAGCTTATCATACATGACTATTTTATACTTACTACTACGGCTCCTTCTATCACGAAGTACTGTTGATCTGACTCGTTTACACGGTACATTATGTTTGGAAAAACTTTAAATTCAGTAAAATGATGCACGATATCAATGCGCAGCCCCTTTGACGGACATCAGACGACTCTTCAAAAACAAAAGAGGCGCGCGGCATATATATATGACGGGGAAAACGTCAGGAAAGCGGGGCCTAAGTTCCGGATAGTTGGGTTGTCTTCTCATCCGCATGAGCATCCATCGTGGGCAGTATTTCGAGAAAACACTGGACAATAACTATAGTGTGATGTTCGATTCCTATTATTTTGACTGTACAGACGCTTAGATCACTTTATTATTAAAGGATTGCAATCATAATCTCAGATTAAAACAGATCGACGACAGACGCGAAAAGTCCAACGGTTGGTCTAACTGCAATACTTCGATATCACCTTCGGATTCTGGAGGTCAGACGGCAGTCGCTTGACGGAAAATATCGAAGTTTAGCCAAAATCAGCAGTTAGACTGGTTAAGCGGGACCCCAGACTCCAAAGCCGAAAAAGCTTCGGATGCGACTGGAATTAACGCTGAGATGATGATGATAATCTCTGTTGCGTCTTCATCTGCCTGCCTCTTCTCAACCATGTTGGGGTCGGCTTCCAGTCTAACCAGTTTTAGCTGGACACCAATATTTTACATGGATCGACTGCCTATCTGATCTCCACAACACCGTTACTGGGTAATACGTTAAGACTGGTGATCAGACTTTCGTATTTCTGACGGCCCGTAACGCCTGTAAAAATCTACGAACGACAAACAGATCCAACGCCTTAAGGTTTTTTTTTAATGGAAAATGCAGAGTCCACACGCAGTTCCTAATGCCGATATCTAAATTGGTTATTTTATATCTCAAAAACAATGCCCGTTTATCTCTGTCATTTATTCCGAACTACATCATAATTTGAATCTATACTAATACTAGCTTTCCGCCCGCGGCTTCGCCCGCGAAAATTTCGGTTATATCGCGCTTTTTAGATTTCCCTCGGGAACATCAAATTTTTCCGGGATAAAAGGTAGCCTATGTCCTTTCCCAGGTTCTAAAGATTGTGTGTTTTCCGCCCGCGTCTTCGCCCGCGTGGAGTTCGGTTATATCGCGCTTTTTAGATTTCCCTCGGGAACAGTTTCGGGATAAAAGGTAGCCTATGTTTTTTCTCAGGGTCCAAAGATTGTCTGTGCCAAATTTCATCAAAATCGGTTGAGAGGTTTAAGCGGGAAAGCGTAACAGACAGACAGACAGACAGAGTTACTTTCGCATTTATAATATTAGTATGGATATAAAGCTGAAGAGTTTGTTTGTGCGCGCTAATCTCGGGAACTATTGGTCCGATTTGAAAAATTCTTTTTGCGTTGGATAGCCCATTAATCCAGGAAGGCTTTAGGCTATATAACATCACACTGCGACCAATAGGAGCGGAGCATAACTAAACCACGCGAACGAAGTCGCTGGCGGCCGCTATTATGACAATAAAGCAAGAAATTTTTATCTAAACTGGAATGTGAACTATCGATCAAAACGCGGTCCGAGGGAGATAGCTTCACAATAGCCCTTTGTCCTTGTTGTGTAGCGTGAATATTATAATGGAATTCATAAGGAATGTACGTAAAATATTTTTTTTCACTTATATTACCTTATTAAAAATGGATGAATAAATTGATGATGTACGGACGACAGCAGGTCAATCTATCCGAAACTGTACCTTTAGATAAATAAAATATCTACAAGAAAGCAGAATTTAATGTCAAAATCTATACTAATATATAAAGCTGAAGAGTTTGTTTGTTTGTGCGCGCTAATCTCAGGAACTACTGGTCCGATTTAAAAAAATCTTTTTGGGTTGGATAGCCTATTAATCCAGGAAGGCTTTAGGCTATATAACATGCCGCTGCGACCAATAGGAGCGGAGCATAACTAACTCCACGCGAACGAAGTCGCTGGCGACTGCTAGTACCCAATAAAAGTCACTTACTAATGCACTTAATAATACTATGCACACAATGACTAAGTGCACATTTATTAATTACTCCGAAATTTATGGTCACCCTACATACAAACAAAATAACTTGTATATGATTACCGCAAAAACCTTACTTAAAGAATGATATTCCGCATCCAGAGTATGACTCACTATTGCAGACATTAATGGCACCCTTTTTCACCATCTTTTTTCTAATCGAAATTGTTGGTTTCAAACAAAATTATAAAAAATAAATACGGGTAACACTTAGAAAGAGACAGAGGGCTACTGGGACGCTTTCTCCCTCGGACCGTGTTCTCTTCAAATAAAGTTTTATTTCCGATCGACCTTATTGCTCTTGCGATAGTCTTCTTTTGAATAAGAGACATATGCAAGTTCACATTCCAGTTTAGATAGAAATTCCTTGCAATAAAGTCACTATGTGGCAGATTATACACCTAACGGCCAGTGACATTCTACAGGAACCACCCTCTAACAATTTTCCGAGGCTCGAAAGGTTCTCGGTATTAAAAAATGGTCACCCATCCACAGTTCAACCTGTGAAGCTGTCATTGTTTAGTCACCAGCCCCTCCGAAAAACTAAAATCACCCTTATTAAAACTACTCATGTAATGCTCTACCCCCAGATTGGCAGAACTACCTCAGAACACAAGCCGGTAACACGACAACTGTCAACGTGGTCATCTGTACAGTGGATTATTTGCTTCGACTACAGGAGTCCATCATGGACTTCTACTGGCATTACTCTAGCAAGGTATGTCGATATTTTAGCAAATATTTTAACTTTATAACTGAAACACATTGAGACGAGAATATCTTACAAAAATATTTTAATTATGCATTGACTGGAGAATGACATGACATTTATAACTTTAATTTTTATTTATTTATTCTGACATGATCTACTAAATAATTTATGTTTACCTATAGGGTGGTTAATAAATATTGTTTTTATTTTGCATTCAACTATTTTTGCCCATCGATCAAAAGTTGGAGTTGAAGTCAACCATATTTGTGCGCTTCTTGGCATAAAATAGCGACCTATAAACTTATATTAAGAACTTTATTAATTACCTATGTTACACAAATAAAATTGATTTTGATTATAGTTTTTAAAATGAGGAGTACAATCGATTGTTTTTTTTTTTAACCGACTTCAAAAAGGAGGAGGTTACTCAATTCGACCGTATATATGCTTTTTTTTTTTTATGTTTGTTCGCGCATAACTTCGTCGTTTATGAACCGATTTCGATAATTCTTTTTTTGTTGGAAAGAAGACATTCCCAAGGTGGTCCCATTATAAGGACATCAGGGTCTGATGATGGAAGACCAGAGAAATCAAGGGGAACTTTCAAAAATCGTAGGGGCGTTTAGTGCATTTCTTAGAATTTTCATTAAGTATTTTAAAGCACTACAATTTGATAAAGGTCTGGAGTAGATCTGATGATGGAGCCGGGAGACAGTCGAAGGAACTCCTCAACAATTCACAGCAGCTACCTTGTGTTTGGGCTCGATTAATTTGTATTGATAAGAACTTTACACCTAGATGGGTTGTGACTGTCATAAAAGCTCTGATGATGAAGACAAAGGCCAGTTCCGGGAACTCCTCAACGGTTTACAGTAGCTACTTTGTGGTTGGACTTCATTCTTTTATATTGATGAGACCTTTGCACCCATTGGGTTAAAATAATGGTCTGCAGTAAATTTGATGATGAAGACCATAGGCAGTTGAGGGAATACTTACGGGTAAAAATTAAAGTAAACAAAATTAGGTCGTTTCCCAACTATATTTGCGTCAGCTTCCAGTCTGAACGGATGCAACTGAATACATAGTACTTTTAACAACTAAAAAGTGTAAAATAAAAACTTTTTTACAAAAAAACAACCGACTTCCAAAACCACTACAAAGTGAAAAATAACTAATTTCGGAAGTCGGTGTCAAAAATGAATATACAAAACCAAAGACACCGACTTCCGAAATTAGTTATTTTTCACTTTGTAGTGGTTTTTAGAAGTCGGTTGTTTTTTTGTAAAAAAGTTTTTTCTTATAAATTATAAACTAGCGCTTGACCGCAATCCCGCCTGATGATAAGCAGTGATACGATCGTTGATGATAAAGCGCGCTAGTTTATTAAGAGCCTATAAACTCTAGCCTTGAATTGACACTCAAATTGTAGTGTGACGGAAACACCGTCGCTGGCAAATTGTTCCAGTCCCTCGATGTACGCTGTATAAAAGAGGAAGCGAAACGCTTCGTCCGGATCGCAGTGGTTTCAACAACGTTAGGTGGGAAACTCGCCGTACGACGGGTCGTCCGATGGTGGAACGGAGATGGGGGAATTAAATCATGCAATTCCCTTGCACACCAGAATGCATCCTTTAGAAAGAAAAAACATGACTCATGCGGCGTTACTTCGCTCTGTGAAGTGCAAGCGAGAACACGGAACGAGCGACAAGGAAGCCCAATCGGCTCCCGCGTGCGACAGTGTTCGACATCTATCTCTCTCCTACTTGAGCGAGCGATGCATCCGTGTGACAGCTGCTATACAATAATACATTTACATGTTTTCTAAGCACTATAATTAAAAGTAGTGTAAAATTTTCTTTTAAAAAATGCAACCATTCCATCAGTATATTCTTCCACATACGTACTCTAGATCGTTTTCACCTTAAATGTCTCCGATCCATTATGAAGATCAAATGGTCTGACAGAGTGCGAAATACCGAAGTCCTGCGACGAGCCAATATTGGTGGCATTGAGGCTTATTTAATGCGTCGACAGCTTCGGTAGTGCGGACACGTATCACATATGGCGGACGAAAGAGTGGCGAAGCGCATCTTCTTCTCTGAGCTGGAGGAGGGAAAGCGAAAGCATGGCTGACAACTCCTCCGGTTCAAGGATGTCTTAAAACGACACATGAAGAGATGCAATACAGAACCCTCTGCATGGGAGCGTTTGGCAGCAAAACGGCCAGAATGGCGTAGAATGGTGTACGGACAAGTGCGCGAGCTTGAGGAGTAGCGCAAGGCTGTCCTCGATGCCAAACGCGACCAATTAAAGGCCCGCCCACCTGCTGCCATCACATACAACTACGTCGACGGCGTGCTTACGTGCCCTCAGTGTGCACGAAGTTTCGCCGCCAAGATAGGCTACATAAGCCATCTTCGGGCGCATGAGCGCCAAATCATCGGCTAGGAGTCGAAGTGGTCGCCGTGGCCGAAATCGGTCGGGAACATCATCATCATCATCGTAATTTTCTTATGACGTTATCACATCCAACTATCGTCAGTGAACCGGTTTTGCAGACAACAGATTTTTTTAGATCTAATTTGTCAAAGAAAACCTTTATGAAATGTATTTGTATTTTCCTCAGGAACTAATCGACCCGGCTGGTAAAGCGAACTTCTTCAAGGCCATAGGTGTCGCGTCCCAAGTATTCAACACCCTCACCGAAGTCATCCAGGGTCCTTGTACGCAGAACCAACAGGCTTTGGCTCACTCCAGGTATTTGGACACCCTAACTAAAGCGATTTTACACACAATACAAACCGAAGTTTAAGTACTTATTCTATCATTATTGTGTAGCGGTATCTGTAACACCGCATGCGAACGCGTCACTCAAATCCTACATCTTGCAAGTAGAGTTTACCGCACAACTAGCATGTACAATATGTAAAGAAAACTCTGTCCGACCCATAAGGATAATAAAGGTTACCTATGTAAACACATGACCAAATAATATATAAAATTTTACATAATCATCATAGTAACAATACCAATGAATTTTGAAATCTTTTTTTCCTGCGAATTAATTCCAATTTCCCCGAAATTTGGTAAATTTTAAAAAAGTGACAACAACTTTTTGACGGTATTATTATAAGTGATGCGACCACGTGCCGCGTGCCCTGCCTCCCGAGCCCGCGCATGGATTGCCTACCGCACATGTATTAAGTTACCTCTTTTTGCGATATTTTTTTTAGGGGTTTTATATGTTTAGCCCGACTTTGTAGGCATTAGTAGAATCTGTTAGGGATACCTAACAAAACCTTCACGGATCGGACAGGGTTTTCTTTACATATTGTGTACATTTTCCCGACATTGACCAAAATCGAAATCGGGCAAGTGCCCGTCAGACATAACACCCATCTTGTCGGAGGATCCTCCATTTTCTATGGAGGATGAGTGAACTTTACACACTTTTCCTCAAATCTCTGTATTTTGATTTAGGGATCATTTTTAAATGGGAAGTTTTTTTTATTTTATTATATTATTTACACACAATAGCACAAAGGTGCTGCTTATATCTTTAGAAATTTCTTTTATTTTGCCAGATTTTGTATCGAAAAACTGTCGAACATTCAAAAATAATTTAATCATTCTTCCTTAGATTGTGGGACGCAGTGGGCGGTTTCCTGTTCCTGTTCTCACACATGCAAGACAAGCTGTCCAAACATTCGTCTCAAGTTGATCTGCTGAAGGAACTGCTTAACCTGCAGAAGGACATGATCACTATGATGTTGTCTATGCTTGAAGGAAATGTTGTTAATGGTAAGTGGTTTAGTAGAGAGAGAAAGAACGAGACGGCTGGAACTCTGTCTCAAGAAAACATTTGCCCCCTTTGTCTCAAGCAAAGACGGATTTTGTTAAAACTAGCACCCTAATAGGCTATTTGACAGTATGATTTTTTTTTTGTGATTATTTACTTTAAATGCATAAAATGAGGATTCTTTATGTCATTTACATGAGTTTTAATAAAAATAATAACAATTAATATATCCAAAAACACAAAAATATGTTTGACTTATTGTATCTCGCACCACATATTGTGAAACGATCCGAATTGGCTAATGTCACGATGACGTCATACGCGCATCAGCACTTGTTGTTGTTCTATGTGTTCTCAGGGCCTGTAGCCAATGTAACATCGCTTCGTAGCGAAGCGAAATCGAATACCAAACCGACCAATAACGAAAACGATCGACCACGTAATTTATCGCGTCGCGTCATCAATCGTTCCCGCCATTGGTTGGTTTGGTATTCGTTTTCGAAGCGATGTTACATTGGCTATAGAACCAGGTGTTTTATCGATGTATTTGTACAACCCGGTACAGCACACCACTTGTAAATCATTTTATTAGATAGACAACAACAAATAACAGATAAATACAAACACCACTGTGGAACCGAAAATCGTTTATATGCTTGTGACGTCACTTAAAAGCGCGACGCCATATTGCTGAATAAAGCGTTTCGGCGGCTTATTTGAATTTTTAATTTTTATTTGCATGTTTCTTACGATATACGTATTTAAAATTAAAATAAAACTTTCAGTGAACTTCTTAACCACAACCAAGTAATTCAAGATAGAAATAATAAATCTGTCAAATAGCCTATTGCATTACACACTATTACTATCAATATGAATCATTTTGAAGCATATTTCTAATACATTGCTCCATTTATTCGAAAAGTGTGTCTGCTTAACAATGTAAATAACGCAATGAATTTTATTGAACTGTCAAACCGAAACCTATTGCTACTGATAGCGTGTTTCGTAGTAACCCTGCAAGTTTAACCCACCTAAATGGTTATTGAATTATGCACCTTACTATTGTAGAAATGCAGTTCTTTATATAAAAATGACGTCTTAGTTCGGTATTAAGTTGTCACTTTTGTATTAGGAACTTTGACTTAACCTCAATAAAGTTCGAATTACCAATTCTAAGTCAAAGCTTAAGTCTGGATCTAAAGTTTCGTCTCTCTCGTTTTGTAATAAGAGGGTAGGTGTATTTATTTAGGTTCATAATATAATAAAGTTCACAATCTATAATAAATTTAAGTTTAGTGTATCTTTTTCTTTCTATTTCATTCAGAAATGACAGATAATAATAATAATAACACACACTCGTGACTCTCCACAATCGCGAGATATGCAGTCTCAGGGACTATTTCCTAGTAACCGACGTGGGGATGCATCGAGATGTGGTCGCGGCTGACAAGGGCCTCACTCCGCTCTCCTTGGCTAAAGAGAACTGGCGTAAACCAGTAGTGCTTGACACAAATGATCGCATGGAGGTATGGAAGAGCAAAGAGCTTCACGGACGCTTTTCCCGAGCCCTACATGGGCCCGATGTTGATTTTCAAGCGTCTGTAGCCTGGCTACGTTTCGGTGACCTCTTTGGGGAAACCGAAGGTTTTGTCTGTGCAATTATGGACGAAGTTATGATGACGAACAATTACCGGAGAATCATTGTGAAAGACGGCACAGTTGACATATGTCGGGCATATATATATGTCGGCCGGGAGAATCAATCAGACATCTTATTTCCGGGTGTTCTCTTCTAGCTAACGGAGAGTACTTGCATAGACACAACCTTGTAGCCAGGATAATTCATCAACAACTGGCTCTGAAATACAACCTTGTGGAATCGGAGGTATCGTACTACAGGTATATGCCCGACCCAGTTCTCGAAAATGGCCAAATCACATTGTACTGGGATCGATCCATCATCACTGACAGGACTATTGTTGCCAATAAGCCTGATATAGTGCTGGTGGATCGATCAGAGCGGCGTGCAATGATTGTTGACATAACCATCCCGCATGATGAGAACCTCGTGAAAGCCGAGAAAGATAAACAAATTAAGTATCTTGACTTGGCTCACGAGGTTATCGACATGTGGGAAGTGGATTCAGCAATCATTGTACCGATAGTCGTGACAGCCAATGGCTTAATAGCCAAGAGTCTCGACCAACACCTCAGGAGGCTCTCGTTAGGCAGCTGGATCAAGGGCTTGATTCAGAAAGCGGTACTGCTGGACACGGCTCGCATTGTCAGGAAGGTCCTCTCTCTGGAGCCCTGACCGCCGGTAGCTTGGACCCTGTTCCCGATACCGGTGGGCTACTATTTTTTATATTTTTAAATGTTTTTTATGTATTTTTTTTATGTAGAAATATTTAAAAATATAATTTATATGTATGTACAGTGAAATAAAGGAAATAATAATAATAAATTTTATTATCAAAAAATATACATTTCAAGGTACACAAATAACATTTTAACTAAAAAATCAAAAAGTACAGAAAATAATGTGTCGTTGGTGGCTGTACTAATGAATTAAGTCACTGTATCACAGCCACCAGCGCCTTCCAAGTTAGGTTAAACAATAAAATATATAATAATAGATGATAAAATGTTACTTTGGTCCTGTCAAATTAGTCCGCGCCTGACGTAAATTGACGTATTTTTAGTCGAAATGTTTATAATGGCGTCTAAACCATAGATGTAGGATTTTTTTGCTACGCAAAAGATACACGATATGTGTGAGCGAGAGATCCCGATCCAGTTGATTTCAGAGGAGAAAGAAAGAGACAAAAAATAAATTGCAATTGAGACATTGTTTTCACAAGAAAGGGCCCCTAGAGTCAATGAGTGCTTTGCGGCGTGGTGTATTTTGTGATTATTTTAAAAATCCCTTAATAAAAGAACATAAAAGATTTAAGCTCAGCTATGGTGTCTTGTTCTGTGTGTGAATGTGATGTGACAAAAAGAAATAACCCGAATCAATACACTTTTCACAGGTAAATACGATTTTGTCATCATAAGTTTCCGAAACATATTTTGTCAAATTTATGCAATTATATCGATGAGAAAAAAGTAATTTCAATGTATTACTTATTCCTATTGTTGTATGTAAGTATATTTTGTAATTTTAAATAGGATTTATGAAAATATTGTGTAAACATTAAAATTGTTTGTTTACGCTAGTGCTTGACAAAGCGGTTACGTCACAAGTATCGATAAAATGTAACTTAGTTTTAAAGACACCGTAACTGGATTACCATACTACATATTTAGCCAAATTATATCTAGAAATTACTAAAGGAAGAAAGTACTGGAACTCACTAGCGCCCGGTTTTTAATTTCTTTTTACTAAATAATAGTTAATAAGATTTTCTTTAGTTTTTATTCTTTCAATATATAATAACAATTATATTGAAAGTGGTCGTAGTTATTTCTAGTAGATTTTGCTTCAGTTCTGCGAATTGACCACTTACTTATAGCAAATTTACCAAATATAACTATACTACAATAAATTTACAAGTCATCATCATCGCTTAATTTAAAATTTTATTGCAGCGTACAAAAGATTAATTTGTCACACTAAAATCAAAATAAGTGAAAGTGGCAATTGCTTAGAACTAGAGAAAATAGCAGTTTTATCTACTAACACTATGTCAACAGTAGCTAAAATTAATAATTCTTTAAATTATAATAAAATTTTTAAAGAATTGATGCAAGACAGTAACGAAAACGAAGAAACTGATTTCGGCGATGAAATTTTACTGATAGATTATACTGCTTCTCTTTCTCAAATGTCTATGATGATTGTTTCATATATATCGAGATTTGTGGTAAAAAAAATTCTAACAAGATTAAGTGTGACTATTGCGTTCAAAGTTTGATCAAAAAGGATTTTTCAAAAACAAATAAAGGCTATCTTACATACCCATCAAATGACGTAATTAAATTGTGTTGTAGTGCTAAAACTTATTTTAGAGAAAACATGAAGAAAAAAATTATGTCTGAAGTCATTTTTGCGAAATGTGTGCCGAAAATTTTACGGACCGCAGAATCTCTATTCTATAATTTGCAATACCATGTTTTGGATCAAGACTCATTATATAGCCATAGGTATTTACTTATGAAAGCTATTGTCGAAAGTTATTTTGATCTTCGCTTAAAACATGAAAGCAAAATGTTAAAATTTGATAGAAAAACATTACGGACACACATAAACAGAATTGCACCATGATGCACTTTTGCGTAAACTACGCCATTGCGGTGTCCCAAATTCCAGTGTGTAGATATTAATGGTATGAAATCTTCCGGGCTACCAGATCAGTTAGGTGTACCGCAAGGCTCAATACTGGGTCCATTCTTGTTTTTAGTATATATTAATGATTTACCATTTTTTTTTAAAGGCATCTGTGACGTTGTGCTGTTTGCAGATGATCCTTCTCTTATTTTTAAAGTAGACAGGAATAGACAAAATTTTGGCGAAGATAACAGTGCACTCTCAATAGTAACAGATTGGTTTACGTCAAATAACCTAGTTCTAAATACTAAGAAAACGAAATGTGTAAAGTTCGCTTTGCCAAACGTTAGAAATTTGCGACCCTATATCGTTTTAGACAAAGAAGTGAAACTGTGGGCTCGGCAGTTTTTCTGGGAATCACAGTAGATGCCAAACTTCAGTGGGGCCCACACATATCAACCCTAGCAGGAAGTCTCAGTTCGGCCGCCTATGCCGTCAGGAAAGCAAGACAATACACTGACGTTGATACAGCTCGTTTAGTCTATTTTAGTTATTTCCACAGCGTTATGACCTACGGTATTCTACTGTAGAGCAAAGCTTCTGACATACAAAATATATTTGTTCTCCAAAAACGTCCTGTCTGAGCAATTTACCAGCTCGGTGTAAGAGTTTCTTTAACAGATTCCTTTAAAGATATTGACATTCTCACGGTTGCTTCGCAATTTGTCTTAGCCAACACCTTATATCTTAGGCAAAATATTCACATGCACACCAAAAACAGTGAGATCCATAATGTTAACACACGAAATAAGGAAAAACTACGAGCCCCTTTTCACTGACTTCAAAAGGTTCATAACTTTTTTGTTGGGCTTGGTATAACTTTTTATAACAAGATACCCTCTGCTTTGCAAGACTTGCCTCACAATGCATTTAAAGCACAAATCAAATCCAAGCTTTGTTCTAAGGCATATTATTCTTTAAATGACTATTGATAAGAATAGCTGGTCGCTCTGATTAACTCGAGACAATGTTTGTGTTCCTTATCCAGAATTAGCTTACTGACACATTATATGAGTTCATATAATTTGCGTTTTTACTTATTTACATTTCCATTTTAATGATATTTTTGGCATATGATAAATAAATTCATTTTTGTTGTTTTTTTTTTCTCTTGTATTACTGTACCTACATAGTATTGTATAAACTAATATGTTTTTTTCTAAATGAACAGATAGCTGTGCTGCTGGGAGTTTTTTCCGCCACTTCTTCCCAGCGAAAGAACTAAGGACTGTCGATGGGTGGGCGTTTTGGGGGACTGTCTTATGCAATCATCATCATCAACCTCTTTTTTATCATCGCACTGCTGGGCACAGGTCTTCTCTCATACAGAGAATGATTGAGCGTAATCACCACGCTTGCTCAATGCGGGTTGGCGATTTCAGACTTAAGGTCCAGGTTTCTTCAAGATGTTTTCCTTCACCTTCAGTCATTGGCATCCAAGATATACTTAGAAAGTACATATAACATTAGAAAAGTTACATTGGTACTTGCCTGACCTGGAATCGAACCAGCGCACTCATACTTGAGAGGCTGGTGTTTTAACCACTAGGCCACTACGACATATATACGACTCGACACGACATATATTCTTATGTAATATTGACGTTCAAAAAGTGCTGATTCTCAGCCTAATTTGAATAAATGACTTTTGATTTTGATTGTATATAATAGTATCATGTTTTTACTTATTTACATTTCTATTTTAATGATGTTTTAATAATTTTTTTGCTTTACTGGTTTTTTGGTGTAGTTAGTTACCATATGGTCAATAATTTCATTGTTGTAGTATTTTCTTGTGTTCATTACTATACATAGTATTGTATAAAGTCATGTGTATTTTTTTTTTATTAAATAGACAGCTGTGCTTCTGGGGAGTTTGTTCCGTCACTTCTTCCCAGCGAAAGCACTAGGAAGTGGCGAAAGGCGGATGTTTAATATTGACGTTCAAGTGCTGATTCTCAGCCTAATTTGAATAAAATATTTTTGATTTGTTTTTTGATTGGAAGTCGTGGTGGCCTAATGGTTAAAACACCAGCCTCTCAAGTATGAGTGCGCGGGTTCGATTCCAGGTCAGGCAAGTACTTACCAATGTAACTTTTCTAAAGTTATATGTACTTTCTAAGTATATCTTGGACACGAATGACTGAAGGTGAAGGAAAACATCTTGAGGAAACCTGGAGTTTGGGTCTGAAATCGCCAACCCGCATTGAGCAAGCGTGGTGATTACGCTCAATCCTTCTCTGTATGAGAGGAGACCTGTGCCCAGCAGTGGGACGATAAATAGGTTGATATGATGATGATGATTTTTGATTTTGGAATAAATAATTAATTAAAAATAAAGTGCTTTTATTCCTGTACTACAATTTCAATCAGTATTGCGCCTGAAATAACTTGTTGTGTTTTTATTATATAAATAATCGATAATGAAATATTTATCGTAAGCCATCCTGGACAACACTAGTTTTCATTCAAACATTGTCATTTACGCACACACGTGTATATATTTTTTTGACTCAGTATCGAGTAGTTTATGTGTATCTTTTACTTCCTATATCTATGGTCTAAACTGTCTATTGAATTTCTTAATTTGACAGGATTAAACTAAAATGTTATCTTTTATCCTTTTCTTAATGAAATAAAAAGAAACAGATGGAAATAACTTAAAATTAGCTTAGTTTCAGAACAAGAGAATTGGCGCCAATAACTGTTTTTTTTTAATAAACTCTCTCTCACGGACTCCTAATAATCTCTTTAATCTATCCTATAGGTACCATCGGTAAACAGATGGTGGACACGCTGGTAGAATCCGCGTCCAACGTGGAGCTGATCTTGAAATACTTTGACATGTTCCTCAAACTGAAGGATCTGACGTCCAGCGCCAGTTTCCAGGAGATAGACGCTAACAGTGATGGGTGGGTTCTGCCCAAGGACTTCAAGGAGAAGATGGAACAGCAGAAGAGTTATACTCCGTAAGTATTTTTTTTTATTTCTTACAAGCTGTGCCCCGCGGTTTCACCCGCGTAACCTTCTAGCCGAATGAGCTCAGTTGATATAAAATAAGCGCCTGTTAAAATAATGCGAGTAATATGTAGTACATCCGCGTTTGCTCCCGTTTCCGCAACATTTTTTGTTCCTACTCTGCTCCAAGTGGTCATAGCGGGATGTTTTATAGCCTATGTCCTATCTCAGGCTCTAGACTATCTGTGTACCAAATTTCATTACGATCGGTTAAGTAGTTTTGGCGTGAAAGCCGGACAGACAGACAGACAGACAGAGATACTTTCGCATTTATAATATTAGTATGGATTTATTTATGGAGGGTTTTAATCTATACAGATTATGCCACCCTCATCGTTACAACTCAACCTTACTGACTTCTGTATACTTAACTAAAACTTACATTCTTACATTAGCTCTGCGATGGATACCAATATCCATGAGCCTGTACAGCTTCCTGGCTGCTTCCGAAGTAGGAGCAACAAGGACGCTATTACATACCCCAGTTTCGCACATATTATTAAGAGCTATAAATAAATCTTTATAAATATTTTTTTATTTCTAAGCATTTTACTAGATACATTATTCACGAATCTTTCACAAAACCGTCTTCACGTACTTAGTCGTGCAACATTGGGCCTTATATTCGTTAAATTAAGCTTTAAAATAACATAACCTAAACTTGGTTCTCAAACTATAGTACGCCAGTTTCGTATTACTGTTCTTAGGGTAACAATTATTTTCACATTTACTAATGGTTCTGTCGATCGACCCAGTGAAGATCACATAGTGAACATTTTTGTGAAGTCAGCTTGAGTTAGATGTCAATAGTGTCAATCCCTAGCATTATATAAATTCTTGGTGGTAGGCATGATGTCTGGTGAAGCCGTACTGAGGACGGGTCTGAGCAGTTGTGTTGCGATGTAAGTCAGGTACGATATGCTAAATTTTGTTGTGTCGGAAGTTTGGTCGTGGAGGGTCTCCAGATCAATCTCCCTCTGGCGCATCATCGTTGGTCGTGTTGTTGGGTTTAACATTTCATCACCTTGCTCAACTGCCGTCCTACGTCTTATTCCCTCAGTTTTATTGAGTGAATAGGCTCTCAATAAACTAGCACGCTTTACCATCAACGATTGCATCACTGCTTACCATCGGGCGGGATTGTAGTCAAGCACTAGTTTATGATTAATTAAAAAAAAAATGGAATCACAGCTTACTTCAAGCAAGTTCGCAACTTTATACGCTGTTATAGCTTTTTTTTTAAGATTTTTTATATATGCTATTAATAATTACAATTACAACCATATTTGTTTTACACAGCGAAGAGATTGAGTTCCTCCTAGCCTGCTGTGAAACGAATCACGACGGTAAACTAGACTACGTCGGTTTCTGCGACCGGTTCCACGAGCCAGCTAAAGAAATCGGTTTCAACCTGGCAGTACTGCTGACCAATCTGTCTGAACACATGCCTAATGAGCCAAGGTAAGATTCCCAGATAGCTAAAGGTAAAGAACGAACGGAAATAAAATCCTACTGTATTGATTTGTCTAAGTTAAGGTTAGATACCAGTGTTCATAATCTCAGAAAAATTGTGCATTCTAACGCCAGTTAAACCAGCCCAATATATACTTTGGTGTAATATGTTCTAGGTTGATTTTTAAGTGACAATTTGGGCCTAAAAGGCCTATTATTATACATTTTTCGTTGCAATCAAATTTCAACTTTATTGCGTATGACACTCAGTTTATTATTCCATACTAATTAATAAAATAATAACTTCTAATTCTTCATTCTAATTTAGATAGAATACTCTTTAATATGTACACCGTAGAAATTAAAGATAAAAAATAAATGCAGAATATTTTAAATTTTCGGTAAAAGCGATCTTTTAAAGAAAGAGACTGAATACTATTTAGATGGTAAAATATAAAATAAAATATTTCCTCAGGTTGGCCCGTTTCCTAGAGACAGCCGGTTCAGTTCTGAACTACTTCGAGCCGTTCCTCGGCCGTATCGAGATCATGGGTGGCTCCAAGAGAATCGAACGAGTCTACTTCGAGATTAAGGAGTCCAACATTGAGCAGTGGGAGAAGCCTCAGATTAAGGTACGATCTATTGGTATAAAAAATAGTTTTTTATAGCTCAAATAGCTGATCTTCATCATCTTAGCGTTAATCCCAGTCGCATCTGAAGCTTTTTTCAGCTTTAGAGTCTAGGTTCCGTTTTACCATTCTAACTGCTGATTTGGCTAAACTTCGATATTTTCCGTAAAGCGACTACCGTCTGACCTCCACAACCCGAAGGCGATATCGAAGCATTGCAGTTAGACCAATTGTTAGACTTTTGAGAGCTCGAACAATCCGTAACGACTGCCATTAGATGTTCGTATGGCAACCGGGACCCGAGGCACGACCAGACCAGTGCAAATATTCATGTTCATGCATACCAATATTTACACTGCACGGAATTCAAAAATTAAACTATAGGTGAAATTACAGATGCGGGAAGGACAAACATATTCAAATGTAAAAAAAAGCTTTCTCTGACTGGTTTCAAAAAATACAAAAAAATTTTTTCATTTGTATTCCAGGAATCCAAGCGTGCTTTCTTCTACAGCATAGTAACAGAAGGTGGCGATAAGGAGAAGTTGGAAGCCTTCGTAAACTTCTGCGAGGATGCCATCTTTGAAATGACGCACGCTTCCGGCTTAATGGCGGCTTCCGAAGAGTCTGTGGGCGGAACCAAAAACAGAGAGGCCAGCTACATGTATATGGGAGATGATGATGATGAGAGGTACGTTGTTATATGAGCTTTATGGCCCACTAGCTTTCCGCCCGCAGCTCCGCCCGCGTGGAATTAAGTTATATCGCGCTTTTTAGATTTTCCTCGGGAATACCATTTTTTTTTTTTTTCATTAAAATGTAGCCTATGTATATAACCTATATATATATACAGGGTTCGGTACTCGAAGTGTTACTAATTTTACGTTGCTATAGCAACTAAACTGTTTACAATATGGCGCCCATTTTTTCACATTCCTTAGTGTATGGTATTGTTAATAAACTAACAAAAGCCTACTATTTTTCGTCGTTGTTAAAAAAAGTTTTGCAGATGGAAGTCAAACGAAACAGTGTCATTGCTTTGTATTTGGCTGGAAAATCGCAGGCAGCCATCGTTAATGAGCTAGGACATTTACATTTGAACAAAATGTTTGTGTATCGGACCATCACGCGTTACAATGATACGGGTAGCATCAAAAAACGCCATGGAGGTGGACATCCAACAACAGCAACATCGTCAGCAATGGTTCGAAAGGTAAAGGCTAGAATTGAACGAAATCCACGACAAAGCGTAGTTAAATTGGCAAAAGTCTTAATGTATCTGCCCGGAGCATAGGGCGCATATTAAAAAAAGACTTTTTTGTTCCTACTACTGAAGCCCTACAAATTACAAAAAGTGCAAGATCTGACACTTGCACAAAAGACAGTTCGTCTAGAAAGAGCTAAGAACTTAAAGCACTTGCACGTTGATAGCTTGCTTGAAAATTTGGTATTTTCCGATGAAAATTTTTTTACCGTTCAGCAATATGTGAACAAGCAAAATGATCGCGTATGGTTAAAGTGTAAATCAAATGACAACTTAGACCAACGAATTGCCTTGCGAAAGCAAGCACCAGCATCTGTGATGGTTTGGGCGGCGGTAACTGCCATGGGACGCTCACCTCTCGTTTTCATTGACCAGGGTGTAAAGATAAACCAGCAGATCTACCGTAAAAAGATTTTAAACGATGCTTTGTTACCTTGGGCACGTAAGCAATTTGGTAGAAATCATTGGACCTTTCAACAAGACTCGGCACCATCTCACAAAGCTCGTGAAACCCAAATTTTTTTACAAGAAAATGTTCCAAGCTTCATTTCTTCGCAACAATGGCCACCATATTCCCCGGACTTAAACCCAATGGATTATTCCATATGGTCAATTCTAGAAGCCAAAGTATCAACAAAAAAATATGAGACGGTCGACGCCTTAAAGATTGCGCTTCCCCGAGAATGGAACAAAATACCAGCAGACCACATTCGTGCCGCGTGTGAAGCCTTCTCGGTCAGACTCGATGCTGTTATCCGCGCTAAAGGTGGCCATATCGAACAATAGCTTCTTTTTTTATTTATTGTAGATGTCTTTTTTCGATACTGAAGTTTTTAAATAAATATGCTCATGTTTAACAGAATTACAGCATTTTGAATTGGTAACACTTCGAGTGCCGACCCCTGTATATATCAGACAGACAGAGTTACTTTCGCATTAATCCATACTAATATTATAAATGCGAAAGTAACTCTGTCTGTCTCTTACGCTTTCCCGCCTAAACCTCTCAACCGATTTTGACGAAATTTGGCACAGACAATCTTTAGACCCTGAGAAAGAACATAGGCTACCTTTCATCCCGGAAAAATTTGATATTCCCGAGGGAAATCTAAAAAGCGCGATATAACCGAACGCGGCGAAGCCGCGGGCGGAAAGCTAGTAATATTAGTATGGATATCGCTACGATTCTATTTCTTGATCTGGGTGGTTCGAGGTAATGTCAAGGACAGAGCTAAAGGCTTATATATGTACCAGTGCTTGTAGAAGGTACGGCCGAGTGAAGGTGGCCTGGTGCTGCAACACCGATCATTTTTCAAGTTAAACAAATATTAACTTTATAGCAGCGGTGGTAGGCCATAATATCGACTGCCGGCAGAAGTTACCACCCAACAGAAGTTACCACCTTCCAGGCCACCAGACAAAGTCTTGTCTATAAGCGATCCGCCGTGTTCCGGCATGATGTCTGGTGTCGTACGGAGGATGGGTCTGAGCAGTTGTGTGAAACGTGTGCCGGTTACGATGCACCAAAAGTTGTTGTGTCGAGAGTTTGGTCGCGGAGGGTCGAGAGGTTAGTCGCGGAGGGTCGAGAGGTTGGTCGTGCCAACGATGCTGGGAGGAAGATTGATCTGGAGATCGCCGATACCCTAGACCCGTCCTGCGTACGTCCGTATTTTAGAGTAACCAGTGTTAACGGAAGCGTCGTTAGGTGCTGTCTGATTTGACAAGACTGAACTAATATTCATCTTCTAAAATGTAAAACTACATTTTCTACAATAGACTTCTGCGTTACTTGCTGCAGCCTCCGTGGCGTAGCCGTAGCGAACGCGGCCGCTGCGCAAGGAGGCGCGGGTTCGATCCCCGCGCAGTGCAAATATTTGTATGCATGAATATGAATATTTGCACTGGTCTGGTCGTGCCTCGGAAATGCACGTTATGCTGTTGGTCCCGGTTGCTATACCAACATCTAGTGGCAGACATTGCGGGTTGTTGGAGCCCTCAAAAGTTCACCAATTTTATTCAATATCACCTTCGGGTTATGGAGGTCAGACGGCAGTCTCTGCACGGAAAATGTCGAAGTTTAGCCAAAATCAGCAGTTAGACTGGTAAAGCGGACCTCTGACTCCAAAGCTGAAAGATTCGGATGCGACTGGGATTAACGCTGAGATGATGATGATGACTTTACTACGTTACTTTAACCGTTGTAAAACTATTTCAGAGCCGGCAAGGATCCATTCCGTCGAGGTCTCCAGTCGGTAAAAGACGGGTTCGCCACGGCATTTTCATCCTTATCTCCATCCAATATAAAGCAGAAAATTGCAGACATGCAGCAAATGCCACCCGCCGAACTCGCTGTCGGCTTCTTCAAAATGTTCTTCTACTTATTCTACTATTTAGGCTATGGAGTGCTAGTCGTGGTCAGGTGAGTTTGAATTTGAACGTTATTGTCTTGGAAATAAGGTCGATTGTAATCAATGTAACATCATAAGTGATTTATTTTGTTTGTGTTCCACGCTACTTTCGGTGCACAGTCATTGGTAAATGCTTCACTATTTCATAGTTATGGTTCTAGAGTGTTTTATTGACTTGTGACGTCATCATAATAGTAGCTTCTTAGTTCTTAGTTATTTATGAATAATTCCTTAAATGTAGAAGTAATTTTAAAGTACTTAAAGTTACATAAAAGTAGGATAAGTAGCAGTTGCTGCGTTTTTTATTTTATTATTTATTTATTTTTTCTCGAATTCGGCAACAATTTTTTTGCTAAAATATTCAAGACTAATTTATAAGCTATAACTATTCTATGTAAATAAAATACATATTGCAAATCAGTGTCTATAGAATATTACTTACTAAAACCGCAGTTATAAAACTAATACGAGATTATAATTTAACTTATTTCAGAGGCATTCATTTTATTTTTCTGAACGTATTTTTATATCAACCGGTATCTAATCCATACTAACCCCTTTATTCATAAACGTTGCTTAAAGCTAACTAGTGATTAGCGACTGTTTAACCCATGGAAGGAATAAGTACTACGTACAACTGGAAGGCTTACTGTGCGACTAAGCATGCGCCGAGTGAGAGGTTATAAATCTTGGTTTGTCTCTTTCTAACCAGCCGTACGTAACGTAGCCGTAATAAAAAGAAAGGAAAGGAAAGATATCTTTCGCAATTGCGCGAAAGAGACACACCAAGAAAATATGTATCTCACTTGAGCTCACTTCCTTAAGTAGATATTGGTTATATAAAAAACACTTTATTCGTATAGATTTAAGGTTCATTTTGATATGTTGAAAGGTTGCAAGTAAGCCTTCCATTTGTACATAGTACTTATTACTTCCATGGTTTAACCATACATTTTTGACGTTACAACAACACATTAATCATCATTAATCATCGTTTATGAATAAACACCACAGTGTTTAAGAGGCCTATTCATAAACGATGATTAATGACGTTAAAACGTCAAAAATGTATGGTTTAACTGTCACTTATCACTAGTTAGCTTTAACCAACGTTTATGAATAGAGGGGTATATTATGTGTATTTCTTAAATACGTCACCGGTCGATAAAATAGTCTTCACTTACACTATTACAACAAAACACTTTGTATTTGTATTTCTCTTCATTCACTTACTGCTGTTTATTCACGTTCCCTTTCCACAATTTTTTTGATAACTCAATATTAGTTGTAGTTAAAATTGTGCACTGCCACACACCAAGCTATACATAACCAGTATAAACTGACCTTTGATAATACGACAAACCTATACATTTTGAGATCAGCTAAAACTGGAAATGTACAGGTTGATGTGTAGCCGTGTGTACAGAAACTATGTATGTGTACGGACGACAGCAGGTCAAGCTACCCCAAACTGTCAGATATTCTCAATCAACTTTGAGCCTTAATGCTTTAGAGATAAAGTTGAAAATCGTATAAGGATATCTGACAGATTGTAGTTGCTTGATGTGCTGTCGTCTCTACTTAGATTGAGGTATAAAAATAATTTGATTCACCATATCTATGTCTAGTAGTAGCTTTAGCACGGGCAATACACTCCAGTCTAGACAACTAAACAATCCTTTTTTACTGTCCGTACGAGCGATTTTGACTGCTATTCCGTTAGCATAAGGATGGCATTAAACGCAAGAAGTGGTTAGAATACCAACTATTTACTGCAGCTGTCACCTGTCATGCCACTAACGCAATAGGACTCAAAATCGATTGACCGAACTGTATTAAAATGTTTGTTCAAATGTGTAATCTCATTATGAATGGAGTATACGTAATACGATCTACTACGTGTTTAGTGTAGAATTTATTTAAGTTTAAAAGGCGATAGTCCAATCCCATTTCCCTGCGACTATTTTCTATATTGCACTGCATTATCAACACTCAGTGTAGAGCCGTGGATTCAAAATCCAACAAGACCTTGTTTTTGCTCCATACTGACGTCACACAGATGCTACATCTCGCAAGCAGAGTTTACTGTGCAACTAGCAAATATACAAGTTCCCAGTATCAACCGTTGGGCTAGTGCCTGCCAGACACAACAATCGTCTGGTCGGAGGATCCTCCCTTTTCTATGTAGGATGAGTGAACTTTATACTCTGTTCCTCATACCTATAAAATCGTCTTCGATAAAGTGTACTATTAGAATGTCAGCTCTATGCAACAAACGGTGAATTGATAGTCCAGTCTTCTTCTTCTTCAGCCTATAGATGTCCACTGCTGGACAAAGGCCTCCCCCAAAGCTTTCCACGCTGACCGGTCTTGTGCTGCCCGCATCCATCGGCTTCCCGCGACCTCACCAAATAGTCCAGTGCTTGGAGGAAAAGTGTGTGCTTAAATACGAGGGCTAAGAAACTTTGATACGTATGTCACTTCATAATCATCATCAGCCCCTACTCGTCCACTGCTGGACATAGGCCTCTTCCATGGCATGCCAACAAGCTCGATTCTGCGCAGTTCTCCGCCAGCCACTACCAGCCACCTTTTTGATGTCGCTCCATCTCGCCCAAGGGCTTCCTACGCTACGTTTGTCCATTACAGCTTTTAAAGTTCAGTGTGTCTGTTACAATAGACCAAAATTTTTCGAAGCCTGGAGCCGTATCATGCCTTCATGATTCTAGTCCGAAAAAGGGATGGCGCATGGCCATGGATGTCTCTCTAGCACATGAATCATGATGATGTTAAAACATCATAATACGCCACCTGGGGGATTACCATCAGCTCTTGAACAGCAGTTGGCAGAAGATGACCTATATGGCTTTTTTACTTAGTTGGACTTTCCAATTTCCAGTTGAACTTACGTAGGTACGGAAGGTCTCCGTATCATTACATAATCAGCCTAATGTTCTCACTACTGGGACACAGGCCTCCTCTCGGTGAGAAGAACTGGGCCGTGATCTATCACGCGGGCCCAGTGCGAGTTGGTAGATGTCACATGTCTTCAAAGTTTTGCCTCTAATGTTTTCCTTCACCGTTTTGAGAGCACTGGTGAAGAAATAATTTACACAAAGTAAACCGCCTGTGCGGGGTTCGAGCCTACGACCTGGTCTTGTCAGTCGCGGCCGATACCACTGCACCACCATGGTGGGTCACATGGCAACAACAGAAAGCCATTATGTGAAAATTTTAACTGTCTAGCTATAACGGTTCATGAGAAACAGCTTGATGACAACCAGGGAGATGGATAGTGGAGTCTTAGTTAATAAGGTCCTATTTTGACCCAAAAGGGGTACAGAACCCTAAAATCCCTGTGAAGTTCAACTTCTGTCCTGCTATAAGAGCTGGTGGTGAGCCCCATGATCAGCCAATTTTCTATTAATTCCCAAGTTGTGGATTGGTAAGAACATTCCCCAACGTAAATATATGTTAACAAATCATTCATTGAAAAAAAATGCTTATGTTGATTGGGAAAAGGCTTCAGAATTCGATAATTGTCAGTGTTGTCGTAGAATAGGTATAGAGAGCACAACCGCTTAGAGTATGTACTACTTTTAAAACACAACCTTTTTTAAAATACTACCTTCATGGTCGTATGGTTCAATTTCCATTGGCGAGTAACCTTTATAAGAAATGTTGGTGTGTATCCGATATCAATTTGTAATGTCAGTGTATCATCATCAACAACCTTTTTATCGTTCCACTGCTGGGCACAGGTGTCTTCTCATACAGAGAAGGATTGAGCGTAATCACCACGCTTGCTCAATGCGGGTTGGTGATTTCAGACTTAAAGTCCAGGTTTCCTCAAGATGTTTTCCTTCACCTTTAGTCATTGGTGTCCAAGATATTTCTTAGAAAGTACATATAACTTTAGAAAAGTTGCATGATGTCAGTGTATATCCGATAGTATTTTGTAATATCAGTGTGCATCCGATAGTAATTTGTAATATCAATGTGTATTCGATAGTAAATGATAATGTCAGTATGTATGCGACAGCTATTTGTAATATCACTATGTAACCGATAGTCAGCCATTGTAATGTCAGTGTGTATGTGATAATAATTTATTATGTCAGTGTGTATCCGATAGTAATTTGTAATGCCAATGTGTAGGTATCCGATAGCAATTAGTAATGTCAATCTATATCCGATAGTAATTTAATCAATTCTATCTCTGTTTTGCCACGAATACTATATATCCAACTCGACATCGCTTCTTCTCAAACACTTTACAGACAAAGATATGTTTGCACAGAAATAGGAAGTATTTTTTCCAAAAAAAAAAATCAATATAGATTGTTTGAAATGAAATGAAATGAAATCGTTTATTAAGCAAGTAGGATCACTGATCACTTTTACACGTCATGTTTATTTTTTATTTTATTTTTTTAACTAGATGAAGCCGGCATTTCCTAACTGACTACCTCTGAGAAGAAATAGCCGTAAGAAACTCAGGGATCATCGTCTTTTTTCAAGTCCAGACATTAAAAATGAAAATGTTTACAATAATTTACCTTATAATTACGCATATTGCTTAATAACAATGCTTAACAGAGGTCCAATGCCTTGTAAACTATTTGACTCGTTTTTTGATCAATGTTTCTACCACTGTGTCATAAGTAAAGAAATATTGGTCGTCACATCCTTCATTGGAACCGTTAAGTTTCTTGTCGGGTCTTAGCCATGAGAAACGACTTATTGGATCTGTGCACCTATCTTCTGATGTTTTCAAAATGCCCGTGTTGATTTATGTGCAAAAAAAAGATTTCCGAGTGGTAGGAATACTTATTATACCCACAATTGTCGATCAGACATTCCTTACAGAAAACTACTCGCCTATGGAAATTAAACCTTAGAGACACGATATTAAAACCAGCCAATTTAAAAAAATAACCTTCCATATCGTCCAGGTACATATTCGGTGTCCTCCTCGGTCTCATGAGAGGGCCTCAGACGGATGAACCGCCACCAGAACCCACAGAAGAGGAGAAAATCGGTCAGTTGAGGCACAGGTTACTAGCCACACAAAGTAAGAACAATTCAGGTATACACACGGGGTGCCGCTTAGCTCGCCGCGTTTGGTCACTGGAGAAAGAATAATGTAGAAGAAATGTTTCTAAAGAAACTTATACTTTTTAGTAATCTAGAACAGCGTTTCCCATCATCATTACAGGGGCAATGCTGCGACTTTAAATAAGTACCAGGAGATGGTCGATTTTATTTCTTAACTAAAGAAACAATGATTATCGCTCGAAGGACGGATTGTAGGTATTCTAGGGCGCGCGCTGGGTTCGGGAGGGGGGGTACACTTTGCTGCCCTTCCTACACTCGTGCGTGTATTATTGTATTGTAATATATACAGTTAGCAATATTTGCGTTTTATATTACCTTATACCAATTTTTAGTTGGGTGCAAAAACTTAAGTGGGTCACGAAGGACAAGTATGAAATTTACCGGGTTACAGTAGAACAAAGTTTGGGAAACGCTGATCTATAAATAAATTAGTACAGACAAATCATACAGATTGAGCTAGCCCCAAAGTAAGTTCGAGACTTGTGTTATGGGATACTAACTCAACGATACTATATTTATAATAGATACATATATAAACATCCAAGACCCAGGCCAATCAGGAAAAGATCGTTTTCCATCATGACCTGGCCTATATACAATAAATTATTCTATCTTTTAATGAATTTGCAAGACGCAACAAGTCTGACACGCCCTTCCTCTCCGTCCAGAGCGGGGTAAGTTGTCTGATCAATTTTAAAAAGGCAAATATTTAAATATCTTTTAAATTATAGACGCCTAGAGGTAGCTTTTTTTTCTAGTAGCATCATTACACACTTATTAATATTATCCAATGAGTCATTTAAAGTCAAAACAACGAAAGCCTGCTGTTTGACACTTAAACGATATTTTCTAGACTCACTCTTATGATGTACGAACATACGAGAGCTCATTGAAAAATCACTTGTTATAAAAGGATGATAAGGAAACGAAACCGAACCCATTTAAAATTAAATCAGCTCTTATTTTGATACAGTATAAGTTTCTTTTTAAACGTCTTCTAGCCCAACAGTGACCAAACGCACCAAGAACAAGAAACACTTAATCGCCAAACGCAGGTTTAACAAATAAATGTAACACGTAATGGTTTCAAAATTATTTATTAATTATTGGCATTAATTTTATTAATGATAACATTCATTGGTGTAACAAATCTGCTTTTGGAAAATAACAGGTAAGCTAACAACAAATTTACGTGTCTTAAGAGCCAGTGAAATTTCTACGAAATTTCCTTTGACATGGTTTTTTTTTAAATAATTATAAACTAGCGCTTGACTGCAATCCCGCCTGATGGTAAGCAGTGATGCAATCGTTGATGGTAAAGCGCGCTAGTTTATTAAGCCCATTGACTTAAAAAACTTAGTGAATAGGAAGGAAGACGGTAGTTGAGCGAGGTGATGCAATGTTAAACCCAACAACACATCAACGATGCTGCGCCAGAGGGAGATTGATCTGGAGACCCTCCACGACCAAACTCCCGACACAACAACATTTGACGCATCGTACCCGGCACACATCGCAACACAACTGCTCAGACCCGTCTTCCGTACGGCTTCACCAGACATCATGCCGGAACACGACGAATCGCTTGGCGGCAAGACTTTGTCTGGTGGGTGGTAACTTCTGCCGGCAGCCTATGTTGAGGCCTACCACCGACTAAGTGGTAATGGTCCTTTGGCTTGCGGGCGATGAACTACCCACTGCTCGCCGCCCGGTAAGGACCAGGCCAGATTGGGTTGACGGCCAAGATGTCAGCACATAGTGACGTGGTCCACTAGGACAAAAACAAGGAAAAAAATGGTCCTTTGTCATTGTAATGTTATTAAAGAATGATTCACACTTTAAGAAGAACTCCAAATGCTTTTATTTACAAAGGTGTCCAATTAGATTTTATTGCGGACAGAAAAACATTTAATGTCCAATATGTTTTCAAATTGAGCGAAAAATTTAGGTTCCCATTTCCTAATCTAATTTCTAATTAAAGTCTATTTTTTTTAATATAATTTTGCAATAAAAAAATACCTTGTCAAATAGTTTCGACTTTCGACACCTAAAACCCAACTTTTTTTATAATACCAATGAAGTATAAACTCTTTTTAATCGACTTCAAGAAAAGAAAGATGTTCTCAATTGTATTTTTTTTATCTCAAAAATACGAATAAGGGGTTTAGAACAAACTGTTAATAAAATGTTAATCGAATTTCGTATAACCCCAAACAAGACTAATTAGAAAATTGCTATCTTCATGATCTAGAAAATTCTCTGGTAGGCACTGGCTCTTAAGCCCGGAATACACACTCCTGAAACAACTACAAAACTTCGCAAGTAACTTGCAACTTGTAGTAGTTCTACAAGTAGTTACTTGAAAAGACATATTATATGGAATTCTTAATATTACGAATTGTAAAATAATCATACAATAAAGAATAACAGTTCTAAGACGCTTATTTTTTGTCTGAAGCTAATGAATGATGTTGTAAATCTGTGAATATTGTGATGTCTTTCATTCTTGTCATTTATACAGAGTGGTGCTGACAATCCATACTAATATTATAAATGCGAAAGTAACTCTGTCTGTCTGTCTGTCTGTCTGACAGACAGACAGACAGACAGCGCGTTACGCTTTCCCGCTTAAACCTCTCAACCGATTTTGATGAAATTTGGCACAGACAATCTTTAGACCCCGAGAAAGAACATAGGCTACCTTTTATCCCGAAAAATTTGATGTTCCCGAGGGAAATCTAAAAAGCGCGATATAACCGAACTCCACGCGGGCGAAGCCGCGGGCGGAAAGCTAGTACGACAATAAATGAAAACACAGACCATGCTGGTTCATAGGAATAATCCTGAACCATAGAAAAAAACCTAGCATCAAAAATAAAAAAATGAAAATTTCAAACAAACTAAATCGCATAAAATTGCAAACGGAATAGAACATCCTTTAAAATATTGGTTCAATGACCTCCGATCAGCGGGCGACAGCGCGATCCTGTATCGACTTGCTTTTTCGCGCCATTATTATTAAAGTTTAGTACCGCTGGATGCGGCGGTCATCAACCTGTAAGCGCTTCCTTATCAACATGTACATCATGTAGAAAATGTGAAAAATGAAAAATAATTTCCTGTGACTAAACTAATGGATATATTTATATAATTTTTTATGGGTAGACTGAGAATGTGTTGAGGTACACGATGTTTAATTTATTGTCGTATTGTCAGCACCACTCTGTATAAAACTTTTTGGCGCCGAGTCTGTTATTCCCAAACTAATGCTAAGTGCATCTTTTTCTTTCCATTTCAGTAAGAAAAGGATAGAAGATAACATTTTAATTTAATCATGTCAAATTAAGATACTCCATAGACATTTTTTTTATTTGGTTCAATTCTTTCCGTTCTTCTGAACGGAAAAGACAAAGGCATAGTACGCCATACAGCCTAGTCTTCAGTAAATATATTTTTGAGTAAACTTCTATCCTCACTTATCCTAATTAATCCTAACTTATCCTAGCTTATCCTAAACTTATCCTAACTAATCTAACTCCTTTCGTTTCCCGCGTTTGGACGATAAGGAGCGGTTTAGCGTAAAGACATGATGCGGCCACTATGCTACAATATTTCACTGTTCTTTTTGAATTATTCACTGAATGCACTTTTTAGTACATAAATCACGCGTTTTTATTTAGTAAACGACACTATAAATAATTTTAAAAGTCCAATGAAAAATGAGCGTGACATTCCCGCCAAACCTCCACTCCATAGACAGGTTAAACGCGATTATAAACATGGCGACTAAAAATACGCCAGTTTACGTCAGGAGCGCACTAATTTGACAGGTCTAAACTGACACTTTATCTTCTGTGCTTTTCTTATTGATATAATAAGAAAAGGGTGCACTGGTCTTAAATTTAATTTAGTTTGTGAATAACAGAATCGGGGCCATTGTGAATCCTGTCTTCTTTTTTTTTCTTTTTTATACGTTACTCACACTAGGAATTACTCTTGTATCGTGAGTGCGTTTACAAACAGTAAACTCACATACACAAACAGCCAGATCTGGAAAAACAGAGTAGATAAATATTAGTACAGTCCTGTCAAATTAAAATACTTCGAAGACAGATAAGACGTTTTTTTTTTAATTATAAACTAGTGCTGTACCTCAATCCCGCCTGATAGTAAGCAGTGATGCAATCGTTGATGGTAAAGCGCGCTAGTTTATTAAGAGCCTATTCACTCTAGCCTTGAAGACACTCAAATTGTAGTCCGACGGCAACACCGCCGCTGGCAAATTGTTCCAGTTCTTCGATGTACGCGGTACAAAAGACGAGGCGAAACGCTTCGTTCGGATCGTTGTAGTGTTAACAACGTAAGGGTGGTAACTCGACGGGTCGTCCGATGATGGAACAGAGATGGGGGAATTAAATCATATAATAGGGTATTTGACTAAAAAAAAACTAATTAGTCCGTCAGTCACATTTCCAAAAAATACTAAACAAGTATTTTTCTTTTTTAACCGACTTCAAACCCCCTGCCGTGCCCCGTGTGGTACCGGGCCTAGAATTGTACCAACCCATATCCTCCCGTGGGTGTCGTAAGAGGCGACTAAGGGAAATCACCAGGGAAGCGGGCAGCAGCGCTTCTTCTGTGTAATATCAAATCACTGCGATCCCCAACCCGCCTGCCAAGCGTGAGGATTATGGCAAACCCCCCCAATGATGCACACGATACAGCCCAGGCCCCTAGTCCCCGGCAGCTCCGCTATTCCAGTCTACGGTAGCGGACTCGGTTACGGCGGAGCAAGGGGTGCTAAGAATCTCCGGCAGAGGTCCGGCTACCATCACAAACGACGACCTTTGGCCCTGGCAACATTTAACACGCGCACACTACGGACCGATGAGAAGATTGTCGAACTGGAGGAAGAACTGAGCCGGTTGCGCTGGGACATTGTGGGGTTATCTGAAGTCCGAAGAGAGGGAGAGGACTCGATAATCCTGAAGTCTGGCAACCTGCTCTATTTCCGGGAAGGCGACCAGCTGTCCCAGGGTGGTGTCGGGTTTATTGTCCACAAGTCCCTCGTGAACAACGTGGTTAAAGTCGGGAGCCTTTCGACTCGGGTGGCGTACCTTGTACTGAGAATAACAAAACGATATTCGTTAAAGGTTATACAGGTCTACGCCCCGACGTCTAAACACTCTGACGATGAGGTGGAGGCTATGTATGAGGACGTCAGTAGAGCCATACATTCCTCCAAAACCCACTACACCGTTGTCATGGGGGACTTTAACGCAAAACTGGGCATGCGAGAGGCGGACGAGACGAAAGTGGGGCAATTTGGAGTTGTAAATCGGAATCCCAGAGGCCAGATGCTAATGGATTTCATGGAAAGGGAAGGACTCTTTGCGATGAATTCTTTTTTCAGGAAACCATTGCACCGCAAGTGGACCTGGCTCAGCCCCGATGGTCAGACCAAAAACGAGATAGACTTCATAATGTCAACGAGAAGGCAAGTGTTCAACGATGTCTCCGTGATCCATGCGGTAAAAACCGGGAGTGATCACCGTATTGTTAGAGGCATCTTGAACCTCAACATTAGGCTCGAACGCTCTCGACTTATGAAGTCTACGCTCCGTCCAGCGTCAACACAACTCCAAAACCCCGAGAGCTTTCAGATCGAACTACAAAACCGCTTCGAATGCCTCGGTGAATGCGTAGATGTGGACGACTACAACAACAGGTTTGTGGAAACTCTCCAAACGGAAGGGTCTAAGTTTTACAAAACCCTCCGTTCAAAAAGACAGAAGAAGATCTCCGGTCCCACCCGCCGGCTAATGGAAGAAAGACGGGAGGTGATCTTAAAATCCCCTGATGATGCTTCGCGCATCAGATGCCTTAACAGACAGATCTCAAAGTCTCTGACTCGCGATATACGCCAATTTAATACAAATTGTATTAAAGAGGCTATCGAGCGGAACAAAGGCTCCAAAGTGTTCGCACGAGAATTGTCTGTTGGACAGAGTCTACTTGCGAAGCTGAAGACTGGGGATGGTAGGATCGTCACTTCCAAGCCCGAGCTTTTGGGTGAGATGGAGAAATTCTACGGAGAGTTATACACATCAACACACGCACCTGTTGTAAGCCTGGCTAATGATCCTAGAGCCAGACTAACCCGACACTACACCGACGATATCCCGGACGTCAGCCTGTACGAGATTGGTATGGCCCTGAAACAGCTCAAGAACGATAAGGCGGCTGGAGATGATGGAATTACGGCTGAGCTTCTGAAAGCGGGTGGCAAACCGGTTCTTAAAGCGCTTCAGAAGCTATTTAATTCCGTCATTCTTAAAGGCGAAACGCCTAAGGCGTGGCACAGGAGCGTGGTGGTTTTGTTTTTCAAAAAAGGTGACAATACCCTCCTAAAAACTACAGACCGATATCCCTCCTGAGCCATGTCTACAAGCTGTTTTCTAGGGTCATCACGAATCGTCTCGCTCGCAGGTTCGACGACTTCCAGCCTCCCGAACAAGCAGGCTTCCGAAAAGGCTTTAGCACCATAGACCACATTCATACGCTGCGGCAAGTTATACAGAAGTCCGAGGAGTATAACAAACCACTATGCTTGGCGTTTGTGGACTATGAGAAGGCCTTCGATTCGATTGAGACTTGGGCGGTGCTACAGTCTCTCCAGCGGTGCCAAATTGACCATCGATACATTGAGGTGATAAAGTGTTTGTACAAAAACGCCACCATGTCAGTCCGTCTCCAGGATCAGGACTCGAAACCGATCCAACTGCAGCGTGGAGTGAGACAAGGAGATGTCATATCTCCTAAATTGTTCACTGCTGCGTTGGAAGATGTCTTCAAGCTCCTGGACTGGAAAGGACTTGGCATCAACATCAACGGCGAGTACATCACTAATCTCCGTTTCGCAGATGATATCGTGGTCATGGCTGAGACCCTGGAAGACTTGGGCAAAATGCTCAATGACCTCAGCAGAGCTTCCCAACAAGTGGGTCTAAAATGAACATGGATAAGACGAAGATCATGTCGAACTCTCATGTCGCACCCACTCCAATTGTAGTTGGTTGCTCTGCACTCGAATTTGTTGACGAGTATATATACCTGGGACAGAAAGTCCAACTAGGTAGGTCCAACTTCGAGAAAGAGGTGTCTCGGCGAATCCAGCTCGGTTGGGCAGCGTTCGGGAAGCTACGCTACATCTTCTCATCGTCCAAGATACCACAGTGTCTCAAGACTAAAGTCTTTGACCAGTGTGTGTTGCCAGTGATGACTTACGGAACTGAAACGTGGTCGCTCACAATGGGCCTCATACGAAGGCTCAGAGTCACACAAAGGGCAATGGAAAGAGCTATGCTAGGAGTTTCTCTGCGTGATCGAATCAGAAATGAGGAGATCCGCAGAAGAACCAAAGTCACCGACATAGCTCTGCGAGTCGCTAAACTTAAGTGGCAGTGGGCAGGGCACATTGCGCGTAGAACCGATGGCCGATGGGGCAGCAAGGTTCTGGAGTGGCGGCCACGTACTGGAAGACGCAGCGTAGGGAGACCCCCAACAAGGTGGACCGATGACCTGGTGAAGGTCGCGGGAAGCCGATGGATGCGGGCAGCACAAGACCGGTCATCGTGGAAAGCCTTGGGGGAGGCCTTTGTCCAGCAGTGGACATCTATAGGCTGAGGAAGGAACCGACTTCAAAAAGGAGGAGGTTACTCAATTCGACCGTATATGCTTTTTTTTATGTTTGTTCGCGCATAACTTCGTCATTTATGAACCGATTTTGATAATTCTTTTTCTGTTAGAAAGAAGACGTTCCCAAGGTGGTCCCATGATAAGGATATCAGGGTTTGATGGTGGTAGACCAGAGAAAACAAGGGGAATTTACAATAATTGCAGGGGCGACTAGTGCATTTCTTAGCATTTTCATTAAGTATTTTAAAGCACTACAATTTAATAAAGGTCTGGAGTAGATCTGATGATGCAGCCGGGAGACAGTCGAAGGGACTCCTCAACAATTCACAGCAGCTACCTTGTGTTTGGGCTCGATTAATTTGTATTGATAAGAAAAGAACTTTACACCTAGATGGGTTGTGACTGTCATAAGAGCTCTGATGATGAAGACAAAGGCCAGTTCCGGAAACTCCTCAACGGTTTACAGTAGCTACTTTGTTGGACTTCATTCATTTATATTTATGAGACCTTTGCACCCATTGGGTTAAAATGGTCTGCAATAAATTTGATGATGAAGACCATAGGCAGTTGAGGAAATATTTACGGATAAAAATTAAAGTAAACAAAATTACGTCGTTTCCCAACTATATTTGCGTCAGCTTCCAGTCTGACCGGATGCAACTGAATACATAGTACTTTTAACAACTAAAAGTGTAAAATAAAAAATTTTTTTACAAAAAAGCCACCGACTTCCAAAAACCACTACAAAGTGAAAAATAACTAATTTCGGAAGTCGATGTCAAAAAACGAATATACAAAACCAAAGACACCGACTTCCGAAATTAGTTATTTTTCAGTTTATAGTGGTTTTTGGAAGTCGGTTGTTTTTTTGTAATTCATATACTTAAACAAAAAAATTAAGACGACACAGCGCGTTGAAAACTCGTGTGACGTCACTGCACGCTACATACGTCGTACGGCTAGTTTCCACCCTTACGTTGTTAACACCACTACGATCCGGACGAAGCGTTTCGCCTCCTCCTTTATACCGCGTACATCGCGGGACTGGAACAATTTGCCAGCGGCGGTGTTTCCGTCGGACTACAATTTGAGTGTCTTCAAGGCTAGAATGCATAGGCTCTTAATAAACTAGTGCGCATTACCATCAACGATTGCATCACTGCTTACCATCAGGCGGGATTGCGGTCAAGCGCTAGTTTATAATTATACATTAAAAAAAACTTGATCTCGACTTAAATTTAATTTAGTTTGTAAACAAAGCAATAATATACATTTTATTCTCTCACATAACAATTATCAACAATCTTTTAAACCAAGAATGATTCTTCCTTACAAGGGTTAATTACATTGACATAAACCCCCTTATTCATAAACGATGCTTAGAGTTAACTAGTGATTAGCGATTCTTTAACCATACATTCTTGACCTTTTAAAGTAACTTAACTTTATCGTACAGTGTGGTGTTTATTCATAAAATTATCGTTTATGAATAAACACCACACTGTTTAAGGGGTTTATTCATAAAGGATGAATAAAGTTAAGTGACGTGCATGCGTCTAAAATGTACCTATAATCAAACAATCGCTAATCACTAGTTAACTTAAGCAACGTTTATAAATAAGGGGGGAATTGTGTAAAATTTTCAACACTATATGGAATTCTAAAGATACGATGTAATCTTATAACCTATCAGGTTCTCGACATCTGCCGGCATTACCAGCCGCTGATGACACCGGTCAACTGCAGGTCTCGGCCTTCGGACTGGACATCACCAAAGAAGACAATGGACAGTACGTATCTATTGCTGTCATCTATACTTTTTAATATATAAAGCTGAAGATGTTTGTTTGTTTGTTTGAACGCGCCAATCTCAGGAACTTCTGGTCTGACTTGAAAAAATATTTTTGTGTTGGATAGCCCATTAATCCAGGAAGACTTTAGGCTATATAACATCACGCCGCGACCAATAGGAGCGGGGCAGAGAAAAATTTAAAATGCATGCTGTATACTATGATCTAAAAGTGGAATAATTTATCTTTAGGAGTTAAAATAAAATGTTCAAATAACTAATACCATGCGTACGAAGTCGCGGGCGGCCGTCAGTATTTAATAACCAGCTGCGCCCCATCAAATGTGTTCGCCGATTAGGGGGCTGGTTATAAACCATCTGAATACCAAATTTCATCCAAATCCGTTCAGTAGTTTTTGCGTGAAAGAATAACAAACAGATCCGTATATCCTACAATAATAGTAAAATGCTTTAGCAACTTGGACGTCAACTGCACAGAAAATATTGATAGGAATTAAATGGATAAAAGTAAGAAAGAGGAGAGCACTAGTAGCCTAGCGGCAGAGATCCCAAACTCCGAAGTGTAGATCGTGGGTTCGAATCCAGCCACGCTCATTACCATGTGTAAAAAATTTCATTGCTCTAAAAATATGTAATCATTTGATCCAAGCAAAGTAAAATAGCACCGACTGAGCTACGCCGTAGCATCGTCAAAGCTACACCGTGGTATCGCTTGTGAGCTACGGCGTAGCATTGTCATTGGGGCTACGCCGTAGCACGCGTAGCATAATGTGAAACAATGCGGCTAATATAAGACAACACTTTCTGGTACTTAGAACCTTGGATATGACGATGTTACCCTTTTGACGTATTTTTTTTTTTGTGATTTTTGTTCCTTTTTGCATCATAATTACCGCAAATAGAAGTATTTTCTTTAAAAACTGAAGACTGTCTGTTATCGGAAGTCATAGAGATATTTCATGACGTAACATTTTCATGATTTTTCCTAAAGATTCTTTAAATACCAGAGTACCCTTAAAGCTTTCCACCACTAAACTTACTAATCATATATAATTATGTCGTGCTCCATGGCGCGGCGGTTAACATGCCTGCCTGCGACGTGGAGGCCCCGGGTTCGATCCCCGGCCAGGTCTTGATGGAAAACGATCTTTTCCTGATTAGCCTGGGTCTTGGATGTTTATCTAAATATGTATCTATTATAAATATAGTATCGTTGAGTTAGCATCCCATAACACAAGTCTCGAACTTACTTTGAGGCTAGCTCAATCTGTGTGATTTGTCCGTATATTATATTTATTTATATGGAATCTCTCCCCTTCTTTCCTCAGGATACAAGTAAAACCGCACGAGTCGCCGAGCACATCAACGCCATCTTCTGGTGAAGAGGCTGAAGTGTCGCCGGACGAGGGAACCGAACACTCTGAGGAACAAAGACCGCCATCTTTAATTGATCTGCTTGGGTATGTAGTTTTTAAGCTCATCTATGCAATGTGCAGTTTCACCTACATAAGATTTGATGCCGTGGGAAGATCCGGATATAAATTATCCTTTGTTAATCTTGGTTATAAACGTGTGCTCGACGTGCTTGTAACTATGTTGTGGCGGTCAGATAATAATAAATAATAAAGAAAAATATTAGTACACTTTAAAAATATATATAAGTACACAGGATTAAAATCTGGTAGGCAAGCGATTCATGTAAAACACTGATATAAAGCTGAATACGGTCAGACTGGAAGCCAACCCATAGGCATAGTGTGAAAAGGCGAGGCACATGATAATGACTACGGTTTGTTTTTCCCAAATGTAATAAATAAATGCTTTTTATCATTTACAGAGGTGAACAAGCCAAAAAGCAAGCGCAAGAAAGAATGGAAGCACAAGCTGCACAACAAGCTGCTATGTCCGCCATTGAAGCTGAAAGCAAAAAGGTATGATTTTCAACTTTTTTTTTTACCGAATATGGCTTGGTACACAGCCGTGTTTCACAATATTTAAATTATATTATACTGGGTTTAATTAAATTAACGGGCGAAATTCTGTAGATATTGTGGATACTAATAGCTAAACAAGATAAAATAAATAAATTTGATGTTTTTTAGGGTTCCTCAGCAAGAAAACGGAACCCTTATAAGATTATTTCGCTGTTCGTTTATCTGTCCGTACGTCGAAGCTGTTTTTCAGTAACGCGTGAAGTTATTAAATCAAATAATCAAAATTGCAGTCCTTTAAGATTGCAAAAAGGGGTATTATGAAATTACTGATTATTTAGAAGACAATCAAGCTTGGGACTGAGCTGCTCGCTCTGCTAAGCATTGTTATTAAGCAATATGCGTAATTATGACATTTTACACACTGTTTTTTTTTTTTTTTAAGTCACGTAAATGATTGTAAACGTTTTCATTTTTAATGTCTGGACTTGATTTTGATTTTGAACCCTTCGTGCGCGAGTCCTACTCGCACTTGGCTGGTTTTTAGGGTTCCGTACCTCAAAAGGAAAAAACGGAACCCTTATAGGATCACTTTGTTGTCCATCTGTCTGTCTGTCTGTCTGTCTGTCTGTCTGTCAAGACCCTTTATCTCAAGAACGCGTGGACGTATCAAGCTGAAATTCACATGAAATATTCGGGTCTATTGTCCCTTTAAGCTGTGAAAATATCAAACTTCTAAGCCAAGCCAATCAAAAGATACAGTCGATTATGTCGATATTTTCAACAAATTTTCGACACTCTCAAAGGAATCAAAACCTACAGGATACTTCCCGTAAACTCAGAATCTTGAAAATTGGCATGAAGCATTGTCATATAATGCAAATATAGGAAAAATTGCGAAAATCACATTTTTTAGTTATAGTGTTTCAGAAAGGTGAAACAATAGTTTTAGATATTGAAGTATACCTTATAAACTTCAACTTGACCTCGTCATAAATTTGAAATACTAAGATTTTTTTTTCCTACAAAATAAATAAAAATATTTATTAAACATTTTGTCGACAACCCTAGACCTACGCTAAAGCTGAGGCCGACTGCTAAATACCTACCGGCATACATTACCTAGGTACTGCTTCGCGTCATTAAAGATACTTACGTAAATATGTACCTAGGTACTTACTTAGTTGTCCTTAAGAATCGACTCAGTTTTATAGTCTTTAAAATTTAATTCTAAAGTTATTTCTAGGGTTATCACTGCGAAGTTTTCTCTCTAAACTTCAAAGCAAAATAATTAAAAAACCCATGCACTTAGGTACCTCACTCCGGTGCCATGGGTATGCAATATACATATATTTTATATACTGAAAGTATTATTTCATATTTCTGAAACAGATTGTATAATATAATAAACATATTTTAATAAAATGGAACTTACTCCCTTATTTCTCACGAACGAATAAAGTTATCAAATTGAAATTTATACTCAATACCTAGGTCTATTGTCCCTTTAAGCTGTGAAAATATCAAAATTCTAAGCCAAGCCAATCAAAAGATACAGCCGATATGTCGATATTTTCAACAAATTTTCGACACTCGCAAAGGAATCAAAACCTACAGGATACTTCCCGTAAACTCAGAATCTTGAAATTTGGCATGAAGGATTGTCATATAATGCAAATATAGGAAAAATTGCGAAAATCTCATTTTTTTAGTTATATAATATAATAAACATATTTTAATAAAATGGAACTTACTACCTTATTTCTCACGAACGAATAAAGTTATCAAATTGAAATTTATACCAAATACCTAGGTCTATTGTCCCTTTAAGCTGTGAAAAATATCAAACTTCTAAGCCAAGCCAATCAAAAGATACAGCCGATATGTCGATATTTTCAACAAATTTTCGACACTCGCAAAGGAATCAAAACCTACAGGATACTTCCCGTAAACTCAGAATCTTGAAATTTGGCATGAAGGATTGTCATATAATGCAAATATAGGAAAAATTGCGAAAATCACATTTTTTTAGTTATATAATATAATAAACATATTTTAATAAAACGAAACTTACTACCTTATTTCTCACGAACTAATAAAGGTATCAAATTGAAATTTATACCAAATACCTAGGTCTATTGTCCCTTTAAGCAGTGAAAAAATCAAACTTCTACGTTAAAGCGATCAAAAGATACAGCAGTTTATACCGACACCTTAGACGAATTTCCGTCACACGCTAAGGAATCAAAACCTACAAGCAAAGACATTAAAATTATACTTACAATAGATAGGACATCACGAACAAAATCGTAAGCCAATACTTTTATCGACTTGGTTAAAAGGCGCTCAGTCTAGTCTGCGCGTCAGGACGTAATTTGTGTCCACCAAGAATAAACATTTTCTAAGGAAATATGTCATGTTGCCCTTTGTGTTACTGTACATCTCGTTATAGTAAAACGACTGGACCTAACTTCGGAATGTTTTTCTATGAATTATTTATATTTCGTCTGCAATTCAAATTAAAAAAAACAATCTTAACTAGTTCTAGAAATTTTTCCATTATTGTAATAAGCGCCCTCTATTGTTGAGTAGTTTTACTATTTTCTTGTAGAGATGTAGTAATGTTGTTTATCGATTTAGTTATCGATAATACTTATTAAGATGAATACATTTTGTTGTATTTTATTGACATTTAAAATATAGCTAAATAAACTTAAAATATTACTATATTTCAAGTTTATTTATTATTAACTCTATTTAAACATAAATCATATCATATTAATAAACAAAATTGAATGAACAATTACTATTCATTTATCTAGGTTTTTGTTATTTTTGGTTTCCGAATAAAAATAATGTTGTAGGGAAAAAGTGGATACGATTTGTCCAGATAGACCGTAGAGAAGAAAATTGGCTTCCGTCTCATTCGTCGAAATTATGCTCAATGCATTTTAAAAGAGAAGTTATCTACTTTGGAAAGACTTGTCGATCAAATTAAAAAAAAAGAATCGGTACCTTGTATTAGAAATGAAATAGTAAGTTATTAATTTCAGTACTTTTCTACTTAACCGTAAAAATTGGAATAAAATTTACGGTTAAGTGGATAAGTACATAGATTACATAACTTATTTATAATGAAATATATTCATAAAATATGTAGGTACGTATATGTAGTACAATGATTGCGAGCTACTTTGTGATTTTGAGGATTCCGTACCTAAAAGGTAAAACGAACCCTATTCATGAGACTTCTCTGTTCGTCTGTCCGTCTGTCACCAGGCTGTGTCTCATAAACCGTAATAGCGAGACAGTTGTAATTTCCAGAGATTGTGTTAGTATTTCTGTTGCCGCTATAATAACAAGTACTAAGAATAAAAATAATAAAATATTTAAGGGGGCTCCCATACAAAAAACGTGATTTTTTGCCGTTTTTTGCTCCATATTAATAACGGAAACAGATAGACGCTTAAAATGTTCACAGAATATTTGGTTATATATTCAAATTACAAATAAATAATTAAAATAAAATAAATACTGAAGGCGGGCTCCCATACAATAACCGTGATTTTTTTGCCGTTTTTAAAGATAATGGCGTACGTATCTGGTAAAGGTCTTGCTCCAGCAGACTACCATTTTTGTCGTGATTTGGACAATTATCTACGTGACAAGAAGTTTTCTTCCCAGGAGGCAGTTCTGCTTTCACACAGTTTGTGCAGTCTAGATCCTCAGAGTTCTATCACAAAGGCATAAACGACCTTTCTATATATTGATTATAAATGAATTATTTAAAAAATAAGCAATTATTTAGATTTTCAGTACTAATCGGCAATTTTAAACTTTAACGCCTATTGTATTAAAAGAATTATATAAATAAGAAACTTTTAAACTTAAAATTACCCATAATTATTCTGCTTCCTAATTTTTTGTTTCAAGCTATCATAATGCGACAAAACATCGTCGTAGTAACTTCTTTGAATATTATCGAAAACTTTATATCGAAATGATATAAACCCTACCACAGTTTTTTGCATTGCCATTTAAAAATATTTGCAAACAAACGTGTAAAAAGAATAATTTTGCTAAAAACGAAATGCAAACGAAAATTGCAAAACAAAATGCGCTTTATGGCCTAAAAGGTCTGTTACACTCAAAAATCGCAATAAACTGAGCGTTAAAATAATTCGTAAGCTTAAAACATCTAAAATGCCAATAGACGGTGTCACGCTAAATGAATAGTAGCGAATAAAATTCTAAAACAGTTTTTGTTTGTACAAGACAAGTTTCACTTAATTTGTTTACTTTTCAATATTTATTTACCCGATTTGAACTATACTAGGGTATTAAATCGGATGTGGCAACATAGACCACACTGGCCACCTACCGGGCAATAGCTGAATATATTTTATATAAACTTATTTCATTTTTACTATTTGATGTCTCCAATTGTCGATCTTTGCTATATTGTACTAGATGGCGGCACTGAGCCATGGGATCACAGTTTTTCTATGTGTGTGTTTTTGTGTGCGTGTGTGTGTGTGTGTGTGTGTGTGTGTGTGTGTGTGTGTGTGTGTGTGTGTGTTTTGTGTGTGTGTGTTTGTTTTGCTTAAATCTCTTTGCCTACAAGGTACTTCCCGTGAACTCAGAATCTTGAAATTCGGCACGAAGCAACGTTATATTATAGTACAGACAGATAAAGGAAAAATTGTGAAAATGCAAAATTTGAAGTTACTTAAAATATTAAAATATTATTTTTGCTTACATGACATAAAATATTTTTTTAATAATTATAAACTTACTACCTACCCTTTTTCACATGAACGCGTAAAGATATTAAAGTTGAAATTCATATCAAACACTTCTTAAATCTAATTGCCTCTAAACTGTGAAAATTCTAAATCAATGCTAGTATTATAAATGCGAAAATAACTCTGTCTGTCTGTTACGCTTTCCCGCCTAAACCTCTCAACCGATTTTGATGAAGTTTGGCACAGACAATCTTTAGACCCTGAGAAAGAACATAGGCTACCTTTTATCCCGGAAAAATTTGATGTTCCCGAGGGAAATTTAAACAGCGCGATATAACCGAACTCCACGCGGGCGAAGTCGCTGGCGGAAAGCTAGTACCTACGTCATAAATTGTAAACCGCTACGTTTGTACGGCGGAACCCTCGGTGTGCGAGTCTGACTCGCATTTGGCCGGTTTTTTACAATGTTGTAGAGTGTAGACTGAAATGTTCAGTTATCGATACTTTTTTATATTTTCGGAGTTTCGCTAGCTAATTTAATTTAACCAGGTATTTTGTTCTTGATGATATATTTTATTAAATGTTATTTTAATTTCTTCTATAATATAGTCATTGATATAATATTAAACTAAGGTAGATACGTCATTAGCGCACTGAAAATGAAGCGTACAAAAGGAGGTAAGTCCAGCAAGTCGCTTTAGTTTTCGTCGATTCTATTTAAGCGCAAACGACAAACACTAGCCATCTTTTCCTTCTCTATGCTTTAGATAGCGCCCCATCTCACTCACAGTGTGCCAACGTGTGAAATGTACGCAGAATAAAAAAAATGCATGTGTGTGCTGCTGCTCCGATCGGCACATTTATTTTGGTTAATTTGATAGAGCATATCATATCTGTTTAATATTATATCAATGAATATAGTATATATTCTACTGTTATACAATATGTAAAGAAAACCCTGTCCGACCCATAAGGATAATAAAGGTTAGGTAAATACTTGACCAAATATAGTATAAAATTTTACGTAATCGTCATATTAACAATACTAATGAATTTTGAAATTATCTTTTTTCCCGCGAATTAATTCCAACTTCCCCGAAATTTGGTAATTTAAAAAAAAGTGACAACACGGGTATTATTATGAGCGAATAGCAATGCGACCACGTGCCGCGTGCCCTGCCCCTCGCCGCCCGCGGAAGGGTTGCTTACCGCACATGTATTAAGTTACCTCTTTTTGCGAAATATTATTTATTTTTATAGGGGGATTTTTTTTTTAAGTTTAGCCCGGCTTTGTATCCATTAGTATAATCAGTTATCGATACCTAGCAATACCTTCACGGATCGGACAGGGTTTTCTTTACATATTGTATAATATACAGTATGTTAACTAATAGAGGGCGTTCCCGTTAACCCGAAATAGTATAGCATACATACATGCTAAAAAAAATATTTCCATTCGAAAACAAAATGTTTTAAAATTTTTTCCAATATGAAAATATTCAATAAAATTTTTAAATTGACATGTAAAAGAAACACACTGTACACGCGAACATGAAAGACGGCAACGTCGCAATTTATTTATACATGACGACTACTATTTTGATTTAAAACAGGAGGTTTCAAATTTATTTCCAATTAGATTTTTTTTTATTCGGATTTTTTTATGCTTATTTTTCTATGCTGATATTTTTATTTTAATCTATTAATGATATATATTAACGAGTTTAAGGGAACGCCCTCTGTTATTTAACATACTGTATACTTTAGATCATCTATCGTGTTTCAGAATTACTCATTTCATTTTGCTCTTCATCTATCCTGATTTTCTAGTGTTTTTCTTTTCATTTCATGTATAAGAAAAAGACTAATAACAATTGTTGTTTTCGCAAGAAAAAACTAAACTCTGGGTCTTAATTTGCTATACAGCTGCGATTAATCATTTTTTGTCAACATGATATTTTTGCAATGAAATGAATAGATAGACTAGATAAGTAGGTAAAAATCAGATGAGTTCGGTGTTTCCTATTTAACTACTCTGAGAAGATAGGCCGAAACAAACTCAGAGGTCACAATCCCTTTCAAAGTCCAGACATCATCTTTGTCAGATTATACAGAGTGGTGCTGACAATACGACAATAAATGAAAACACAGATTATGCTGGTTCATAGAAAAATCCTAAACCATAGAAAAAACCTAGCATCAAAAATAAAAAAAAAATAAAATTTCAAACAAACTAAATCGCATAAAATTAAAAACTGAAAAGAACATCCTTTAAAATATTGGTTTAATGACCTCCGATCAGCGGGCGACAGCGCGGGCGTGTATCGACTTGCTTTTTCGCGCCATTATTATTAAAGTTTAGTATCGCTGGATGCGGCGGTCATTAACCTGTGAGCGTATTTATTATTCCGTATCAACATGTACATCATGTAGAAAATGTGAAAAATGAAAAATGATTTCCTGTGACTAATCTAATTGATATATTTATATGATTTTTTATGGGTAGATTGAGAATGTGTTGAGGTACACGATGTTTAATTTATTGTCGTATTGTCAGCACCACTCTGTATAGATCGATGTCTGAGATTTAACAGAGACCTGCACAAACTGTTCCTGTACTCTCAATGCACGCATTTGTCAAAAATCGTGCAGCTCAACTCAAAACTTAGGAGTTCATCGATTCGATGAACGATTTCAAAGAAGGACATTTGAGTTGGTCACATAAATTACTGAAACACACAGACAGCCTCCGTGGCGTAGCGGTAGTGAACACGGCCGCTGCGCAAGGAGGCGCGGGTTCGATCCTCGCGCAGTGCAAATATTGGTAAGCATTAATGTGAATATTTGCACTGGTCTGGTCGTGCCTCGGAAAGCACGTTAAGTTGTTAGTTTCGGTTGCCATACGAACATCTAGTGACAGTCGTTAGGGTTGTTGGAGCCCTCAAAAGTCCAACAATTGGTCTAGCTGCTTCGATATCGCCTTCGGGTTGTGGAGGTCAGACGGCAGTCGCTTCACGGAAAATATCGATGATTTGCCAAAATCAGCAGTTAGACTGGTAAAGCGGACCCCAGAATCCAAAGCTGAAAAAAGCTTCGAATACGACTGGGATTATTAACGCTGAGATGATGATAATGATGACATAAATTACTGAAACTGTCACTTTAATGATCGCAGTTGTTATTTTGGTATAGCAATAATGAAACAGAGTTTAGTAGAGTGGTATTTAATATTATAAAATTCGTTACAAGAAGCTAATATCGCTATTTATTAAATGCATTACAAGAAGCTAATTATCATTTTTATGACTTATTCTCATTTCCATTTTGCAATTTAACGCAGCGAGGACGTTCAATATCGTTTTTACGGCCGAAAAAGGTAATGAGCTGCATCTACATATGTACTGCTTAGTCTTTTTACTGCCTTAGACTAAGATGACTGCTATTACGTTTAATCGTTTAACTAAGTCTGATGTATTTTTTATTCCCTCGGTGGTAGGCCACAACATCAACCGCCGGCGTAAGTTACCACCCACCAGACAAAGACATGCCGCCAAGCGATTCGTCGTGTTCCGACATGATGTCTGGTGAAGCCGTTCGGAGGACGGGTCTGAGCAGTTGTGTTGCGATGTGTGACGGGTGCGATGCGCCAGATGGTGTTGTGTCGGGAGTTTGTTCGTGGAGGGTAGCGGGATCCGAAGCACGGTTCCCCGCAGGCCGACCGCAGGTGGTTGGGGGCCCAAGTAGTGTGCAAGCCACATACGAAAGGCTGCCCCGCCAACTACGAAAAATCCCAGGGTGGCCCCATCGTGCCGGTTGGCGACCGGACGAAGGGACCCGATGGCGATCCCTGGGGGGGTTCGGGCGTCCCCGCAGTCTCCAGACCAATCTCCCTCTGGCCCAGCATCGTTGGTCGTATTGTTGGGTTTATCATTGCATTACCTCACTCAACTGCCGTCTTCCTTCCTATTCACTCAGTATTTAAACTTATGAAAAGTTACAAAAGAAAAAGTAGGTGTGCGTTCATAGTGCACCTCGCAAACATCCGAGGTTTGCACTCCAATATCGATGCAGTCCATCACCACCTTGAGACTGAAAAGCACCACCTACTTTTCTTGACGGAGACCCAGATCAGATGTCCGACTGATGCGGCATACCTCGGCTACCCGGGATACTCCTTGGAGCATCATTTCCTGCAGCGTGCCGGGGTCTGTGTGTATGTCCGCAATGACATCTGTTGCCGGCGCCTCCGTCACCTCGAAGACCCTCACTTTTCGTCCCTGTTGCTGTTGGTTGACACTGGTGTGGACAAAATTGTTTACACCTGTGTCTACCGATCGCACAGTGGTGATCAAGAGACAACTCGATCATTAGACCACCTCAGTGTGGCTGCTGCCAATGCGCTGCATCGGCACCCTGACGCTCAGTTCGTCGCTCTGGGGGACTTCAACGCCTGCCACCAGGATTGGCTCTTCCCATACCAGAGGACCGACCACGCTGGGAGAGAAACGCGAAACTTCGCGCTTTCTATGGGCCTTTCCTAGCTGGTAGAGCAAGCGATTAGGGTGCCTGATGTAGTTGGCCATACTGCCAACTGTTTGGACCTTCTGCTGACCACTGATCCGGACAGATGTGTTGTAACAGTTTCCTCACCGTTGGGAACTTCAGACCACTGTCTGGTGAAGTCTGTATCGTCCTTCTCCCCATCAGATCACGACTCTCGTGGTGAACGGCGAATGTGGCGATACAGGCCAGCGGATTGGGATGAGATGCGCCACTTCTTTGCGTCTTATCCTTGGCAGCAGGTCTGCTTCTCTTCTGACAATCCGTCGAGCTGTGCGGACGCTATAACCGATGTGGTGCGTCAAGCTATGGAGTATTTTATCCCATTCAATGACGTGCCCGTCGGTGGCTCGGCTCGCCCATGGTTCAATGCCGATTGTGTCCAAGCTGAACAGTGTAAGCACACGGCATTTCTCGCCTGGGTTGACGTTCGTGACCGCGGAGCTCCGGATCTAAGCTCAAAGAAGAGAGCCTTTAACCGTGCTGCCAAGTCCTACAAGAAGGCGCTCAAGAAGGCTCGCTCCAACGGCATTACCCCTATTGGCAACAAGTTATCTGCGCAGCCATCCGGTAGCAGATCTTTTTGGTCTTTTTGGTTTTTTGGTGGTTTTTGGTTGAGGCGAACTTCTGTCGGCCCTCACTGCCTCCGCTGGTCAGGCCTGATGGAACACTGGCTCATACGGCGAGAGAGAAAGCAGGTCTCTTTGCTTCTCTCTTTGCCCATAATTCGCGTCTTGATACTGGCAGTGCTACTCCACCTAATTTACCTCATTGCGGAGCTTCAATGCCTGAGGTTCGCATTAGGAACAAGGAGGTTCTGAGAGTACTGTGTCGTCTGGACGTGAATAAGGCTAGTGGTCCGGATGGTATACCAGCAATTGTTCTTAAAGCATGTGCGCCCGAGTTGTCTCCTGTATTGACGCGCTTGTATCGCCTCTCATTTAGGACTGGTATAGAGCCCAAGTCCTGGAAGCTTGCTAACGTGCAGCCCGTGCCCAAGAAGGGTAGTCGTGCCGATCCTGCCAACTATCGGCCCATTTCGATCACCTCCATACTTTGCAAAATTATGGAGCGTGTATTGAACTCGCGCCTCTTGGCATACCTGGAAGGTAACGATCTCCTCAGTGACCAACAGTACGGGTTTCGCCGCAATCGGTCAACTGGGGACCTACTAGTGTATGCCACTCACTTGTGGGGCGAGGCCCTCGAGAAGAATGGGGAAGCGATTGCTGTCTCCCTTGATGTCTCGAAGGCCTTCGACCGGGTATGGCACGCTGGCCTTTTGAGTAAGCTTCCAGCGTACGGCATTTCCCCTAGCCTGACTGGCTGGGTAAAAGACTTCCTGACTGAACAGTCCCTCCGAGTTGTTGACGACCGATGCTCTTCTGAGCCCATGTCAACTAATGCCGGTGTTCCTCAGGGGTCTATTCTCTCTGCAACTCTGTTCCTGCTGCATATTAACGATCTGCTGATGCCCGGTATCTATGGGTATGCAGATGATAGCACAGTTGTAGAGAGATACCTGCCGGATGCTCGGGCTAGTAGGGAATCAATCCGGTCCGAAAGAGAGGCCATGGTTAAGCGAACGAGTGTTGCACTGCAGCCAGTCTCCGAATGGGGCAATGCCAATCTTGTAGCATTCAATGCCGGCAAAACACAGGCGTGTCTTTTCACCGCCAAAAAGAGCCCCTTCACCTTGGCTCCTACTTTTCGTGATGTGTCCTTGGAGTGTTCCGACCGCCTTCAGCTTTTGGGAGTTGAGATTTCCTCGAACCTTAACTTTGGGCGGTTCATTGAGTCCAAGGCCAAGGTGGCTGCCAGGAAACTTGGCGTTATCGCAAAGGTCCGGCAGTACTTCACACCTGGGCAGCTTCTAATGTTATACAAAGCACAGGTCCGTTCGTGAGTGGAGTACTGCAGCCACATTTGGACTGGTGCTGCCAAGTGTCACCTGGCCACTTTGGATTCAGTGGAGAGACGTGCAAAGAGGCTGATTGGTGACCCTGATCTAACTCGAGTTGATCTCCAAAGCCTAAAGCACAGGCGTAGAGTAGCCAGCCTTTCAGTGTTCTATAGGATGCATTTCGGGGAGTGTGCGAGGGAATTGCATGATTTAATTCCCCCATCTCCATTCCACCAGCGGACGACCCGTCGTACGGCTGGTTTCCACCCTTACGTTGTTAACACCACTACGATCCGGACGAAGCGTTTCGCCTCCTCCTTTATACCGCGTACATCGAAGGACAGGAACAATTTGCCAGCGGCGGTGTTTCCGTCAGACTACAATCTGAGTGTCTTCAAGGCTAGAGTGAATGGGCTCTTAATAAACTAGTGGGCTTTACCATCAACGATTGCGTCACTGCTTACCATCAGGCAGGATGGCGGTCAAGCGCTGGTTTATAATATGTAATAAAAAAAAAAAAAATTTTTTTGTTTATTTTCATACCTTGGATACATCCCTATTAAGGTGCTGGTCTAAATAACATCCATGTTTTGTAAAAAGGGGGATGGAGTTTATCCATTCACATTTTCTCTCTCCCTTACTCTTCTGTACTTTCGACCTTTTCTCACTCTTCCAACCCACAGGCAGTGCAAGTCCCGGCGCCGTCAGCGTTGTCCCAAGTAGACCTGTCCCAGTACACTCGCCGTGCAGTATCGTTCTTGGCACGAAACTTCTACAATTTGAAGTACGTCGCGCTCGTGTTGGCCTTCTGTATCAACTTTGTACTGCTCTTCTATAAGGTAAGTGAAAATAAAAAAAATACATTGATTTGCACGAGAGAGGCATGATGATAATTTTATTCGAGTTTGTCGTGGTGGCCTAGTGGTTAAAACACCAGCCTCTCAAGTATGAGCGTGCGGGTTCAATTACAGGTCAGGCAAGTAACAATGTAACTTTTCTAAGTTATATGTACTTTCTAAGTATATCTTGGACACCCAATGACTGATGAAAAGGCGAAGGAAAACATCTTGAGGAAACCTGGATTTTAAGTCTGAAATCGTCAACCCGCATTAAGCAAGCGTGGTGATTACGCTCAACCCTTCTCTGTATGAGAGGAGACCTGTACCCAGCAGTGAGACGATAAAAAGGTTGATGATGATATAATTTTCTTTTTTTGACATAATTTTCCCATATTAAATCTGTCACATGTAAATTTTACGCTCCGAATTTTTTTTAGTATTGGTGGGAAATCATCAAATGACCTCTCCCGCTCTGGGCGGAGCGAAAGGGCGTGTCAGACTTTTACTGACTAAAACCCAACCGTGTTTCTTCACTTGCCTGTGCGCCAGAGCCACGGTTTCTTTTTCAATCAAACCCAGCCCTGACCCAGGAGGCATCGGTATTCGTGGACCCCGTCATGATGTGCTAACAGCTCTTTTAGGCGCGGTGAAACACAACGCGCCGTCGACCCGGGTCTTGTCATTACCGGGCCGCGAGCTACCCATCGCTAACTCGCGTGTCAGATTTTTATATATTTTTTCCTTCATTAGCCTGTGCGCTGGCGCGCTGGTTGATGTCAAGAGACACCTCCAAGAAAACCCTACCCCGGGCCACAGTAGTCCCCTGTCGTGAGGGCTCGCACGCGCATGATGACGTCCACCGAAGAGCGCCCCCTGCGGAAGCCAAACTGGCTCTCCGCCAAATCTGGGCCCAGTCACCTGTGTCACCCGATGAGGCGGTCTGCAATGACTCTTTCAAAGAGCTTGCCCGTCGTTTGAAAATTTTAACCTTAATATAACAAATAAGATACATAACAGTGAATAGGCTTAATAAACTAGTGCGCTTTACACTCAACGATTGAATCACTGCTTACCATCAGGCGGGATTGCAGTCAAGCACTAGTTCATAATTATTAAAAAAAGTAATAATAATAATTACAGAAATAAAAATCGCGTCACACGTAAAGCCGGCATCGCTCAGAATAATGCTGAGATACCACTATGCGAAAGCACTGGTTTTCAAATGAATATTTCTATTTTTCTCTAAAGCAATGGTGAAAGTAATACTTGACGGTTATTAAAAACAGTCAGCTGTTCCATTCATTCCGACGGTGCAGGAATTACAGTTTTGGCTGAAACATCAGTTGCTTGTTTTAAAAGTATAAAGTTCGAACCACAACAACTTAATTACAAAACATAATTTCTGAACTGAGATCATGTTCTCAACTTTGCATTCAAAAGGTTCATCATCATCAACCTATATAATGTTCCCACTCCTGGGACACAGGCCTCCTCTCGGTTAGAGGGAGTGGGTCATAATCTACCACGGGGGCCCAGTACGGATTGGAAGATGTCACATATCTTCGAAGTTTTTGCTCCTAGAACATGCCAGTTTCCTCTCGATGTTTTCCTGCACCGTTTTGAGAGCAGTGGTGATAAGATAATTTTCACAATGTAAAGTGCTCAGCGGGGTTCTAAGTTACGACCTACATCTTGAAGTCGCGGTCGATACCATTAGGTCACCACTTCAAAACTTTACCCCAGTCGTATTTCGACTTTACTCGACGTTTGAAATACAAAAAAAAAACGAAGTTAGAACACGTCTTATAATAAGACGGAGAGAGGTTTCAGGGCCGCGGTTTCGAAAAAAATACCGTAGGCCCTGGCGCACAGGCCAGAGAAGGAACACGGGTGGATTATAGTCAGAAAAAGTCTGACACGCCCTTCTGTTCCGGCCAGAGCGGGAGAGGTCATTGATGATTTCTCATCCAAACAAAAGAGTTCATTTTGATACACAAAAAACTCATTTAATGACACATAACTGTCCTCCAGGTTTCTACGCTGGACGTGGAAGGCGGCGAGGGCTCTGGTATCGGTGACATCATCGCCGCCGCCGCCGGCTCAGGCTCCGGATCCGGATCTGGCAGTGGAGATGGTAATTATATAATTTTCTCAGGAAAGACAGCGGAAGAACTGGTTCTTAGCAGCTTTAAACAGATAGGAATGTATTAGCGTGAAATATCTTTGGGTGTATTATTGTGTAGGTATCAGCTCTGCAGGGGGTATAACAGACTGTTAATCATGTTACTGCCTAGGGGTATTAGAATGCCAGTTAAGAGTTACGAAGTTTATTGGCAACGAACGTATAGTTGATAAAATGAAATGGCAAGTAGAACGTTGCTGATGTCGCACCAAAGTCTTCCTTGAAGTGCTCGTTGCAGTTGTCGCTGTAGATGTTCTCGAATATCGTTTCTTACTCGCTTCGTTTTATATCGCTTGTTTCACCTTGATGGTAATAAGCAGACTGACTCATCCGCTGAGTCACGCCGCTTTTTATAAGCTAGCACATCGAACATTCCAGATCTGTCTAGAATTAATAATAATAGCGCTTAATTTCGAGTACGTTCAGCAGGTACCAACTTAGGTACTTCACAGGAGACGAGTTTCTAGTAATTTCGATGTCGCTACATCTTTGTCAATGTTGATGAAACCTGTACGATTCGATATCCTAGGTATAGCAATGGGTTTTTATATAGTACCTCTACAATGCCTAGGTCTCAAGATATAGTGCTTAAAAGTTACGTACGGCATTTCACGCAATATTGAAGAGAGAGATAAGAACCCATATAGGTGGGTAAAACCGTTTTATTGTAATAATTATTAATGTTATTAATGCACCTTATGTTTTACCCACATAGACTATTCCATTCCTGGTTATAAACTATTTTGTGCCTTTTAGTGCCTGTTAGTGCCTTTTATTTAGTAGTTTTTGCGTAAAAGAATAATAAACAATCCATCCATGAAACGTTACAGTAAGGGTCAAAAGTGGAGTACCACTTTTGGCCCTTATTGTTAGTGCAATAAAGTTCAAAAGTGATAATGCACTTTTGACCCTTGATTGTAGGTTCACGTTTATGATTAGTAGGGTTTCGCCATATTGTAATAGCGTGACATGTCCTTATTAACGATAAATAGACATTTACGAATATCTTCACCTATCTGCAGGAGGAAGCGGTGAATCAGATGAAGCAGACGATGTGATAGAAGTGGTGCACATAGATGAAGATTTCTTCTACATGGAACACGTGATCAAAGTAGCGGCAGCCATGCACTCTGTGGTGTCCCTCGCTATACTCATCGGATACTACCATCTTAAGGTAAGTGACAGTCCTGAGGACACAGAGCATACGGTGGAGGTCTGCCCGGCTTGGGTAGAGCACTGCCGTGTCCTCGTGGCGGCGATCGGCGGCGATCTCTCGCGTCCGACCCTGGTCCAAGCTATGGTCCGGAGCGAGAGTGCGTGGCAGGAAGTCACCTCCTTCTGCGAAGCAGTGACGCTGGCAGAGGAAGAGGCGGAGTGCGTGAGGCAACGGGAATCCTAGCGCCCTCACGCCACTAGCCGCCGCAGGAGACGCCCTAGTCGGGAGACAACATCGGCCTCCCGGACACCGTAGGCGCGGGCCTGCGGGCGGTGAGCAGTGGGCAGCTCGCCGCACGGTAAGGACCAGGCCCGAGTCGACGGCTGGTTCGTTTTCGGCAGGATGGTTAAAAAGAAACCGTGGCCCTGGCGCACAGGCAAGTGAAGAAACACGGGTGGGTTTTAGTCAGTAAAAGTCTGACACCTGCCATTCCGCTCCGCCCAGAGTGGGAGAGGTCATTGATGATTTCCAATCCAGATCAAAAAAAAAGTTAAATGAAAGTAGTAAGAGACTGTAACAGACAGACAATCAGACAAAAATTGTTAAAAATGTTATTTTGTTGTATGTACCGTATTCATATACATATAGTAAAAAGCAGTTATTTTAATATTACAAACAGACATTTCAATTTTATTTATATCTATAGATAGAGAATTCTTATTTCTACTAAATAAACCGATTTTTAGTCGTGGTGGCCTAGTGGTTAAAATACCAGCCTCTCAAGTATGAGTACGCGGGTTCGATTCCAGGCCAGGCAAGTACCAATGTACCTTTTCTAAAGCTATGTACTTTCCAAGTATATCTTGGACACCTATGACTGAAGGTGAAGGAAAACATCTTGAGGAAACCTGGACTTTAAGTCTGAAATCGCCAACCCGCATTGAGCAAGCGTGGTGATTACGCTCAATCCTTCTCTGTATGGGAGGAGACCTGTGCCCAGCAGTGGGACGATAAAAAGCTTGATGATGATGATGATGAAACCGATTTTTTAAATACTTTCCTAACGTTACAGGTACCGCTAGCCATATTCAAGCGTGAGAAAGAAATCGCCCGTAAGCTGGAGTTCGACGGACTGTACATCGCGGAGCAACCAGAAGACGATGACCTGAAGAGCCACTGGGACAAACTCGTCATATCTGCCAAGTTAGTATACATTATACCTTTATGAGTGTTGGGCCGCGCGCGTAGACAAATATAAAACGCATCAAAAATCAGGAGTGGAGGCTGGTGACGTTATTTCTCGCTAAAAAGTGTAGCGAGGAGTGGCGTCACACGAGTTTTCATCGCACTGTATGTTCATTTTTTGTTTATATGAAAAAATAAAAAATACGTGTCTAGTTCTTTTTTTTTTCGAAATCTGACTGACAGACCAATTAATTTTTTTTAGTCAACTACCCTATTATGACTCATCATAAGATCTATAACAAGACCATCATGGAAGGATTATAAAATGAAACAGATTCGATCTCGAGTCTCTTTTTCGAGTCGATTTTTTTGAAGTATAAACTTCTTTAGATGTTGAGGACTTTTGTTGTATGGGGAAAAGTATCGAATTCGCGTGAGTGTGACCAACCCAACACCGTGATCGCTACAGCGAGATATACATTTTATGTATACTGTGTATGTATAGTGTATACAATAATTGCGTCAGCGCTATAACTTTTTTGTAAACATAATAGTGTTTATTGACAGCCTCCGTGGCGTAGCGGTAAGAACGCGGCCATTGCGCAAGGAGGCGCGGGTTCGATCCCAGCACAGTGCAAATATTTGTATGCATGAATATCAATATTTGCACTGGCCTGGTCGTGCCTCGGAAAGCACGTTAATCCGTTGGTCCTGGTTGCCATACGAACATCTAGTGGCAGTCGTTACGGGTTGTTAGAGCCCTCAAAAGTCCAACAGTTGGTCTGACTGCAATGCTTCGATATCACCTTCGGGTTGTGAAGGTCAGACGGCAGTCGCTTCACGAAAAATGTCGAAGTTTAGCCATATCAGCAGTTGGACTGGTAAAGCGAACCCCAGATTCCAAAGCTGAAAGAAAGCTACGGATGCGACTGAGATTAACGCTCAGATGATGATGATGATGTTTAAAGTTAAGTGACGTGTAAACGTCTAAAATGTATGGTTAAACAGTCGCTAATCACTAGTTAATTTTAAGTAACGTTTATGAATAGAGAGGGTAAAATTATTTCAGTTTTCCCTTCCGTCGGTCAGTCTCACGACTGTAAACTGTGACTGTAAACAATCGTTGATGGTGAGATTTGACGTTAAGTTGTATTTAGACCTGCAGGGTAATTTGCTGTTAGTTGGTTTCATTTTGACAATTGAATCAGAAATATTTTATTTGTGATACATAGGTACAGTGGTTAGGTATTCATATTTGAGGATAAAGTGCGCTATGATCAGCCTATTATAGGCATACAAATATAAAAAATAAAATAATAAAATCACGACACACACGACACGACACTCATTACGATAACGACATTCATTGTGTTATTTATATTGTTGAGCAGAAACATTTTTCGAGCATACGGAGCAATGGATGGGCAATATGATTCAAAATCTCTTGAATTGGTAGTCATAATGTATTACGGAATACAGGTGCTGTAGGTAACTAAATTATTTAACTTAAAAAAACTTACTTTCAGATCATTCCCTGTAAACTATTGGGACAAGTTCGTCAAGAAGAAAGTTCGCGCGAAGTACTCTGAGACCTACGACTTTGACTCCATCTCCAACATGCTGGGAATGGAGAAGACTTCCTTCACCGCGCAGGAAGATGAAGGCAGCAAAGGACTTATTCACTAGTGAGTATAGAATGCAATAGAAGGAAGAACATAGAGAGAGTGTATTGTCGTATGTCCGGTAAGGACCAGGCCCGGGTCGACGGCGCGTTGTGTTTCACGCGCGCCTCAAAGAGATGTACATGTAAACCCCTGTGGTGCTTATTCATAAACGATGAATAAAGTTAAATGATGTGCAAAAGTCAAAAATGTATGGAATCGCAAATCACTGGTTAACTTTAAGCAACGTTTATGAATAAGGGAGTAAATAATTAAGAAAAAATAATAATAATATCATGGTTTGTATGTATATATAGTAAGTCTATAATGTTCTTCTGGGACACAGGCCTCCTCTCGATGAGAGGGAGTGGACTGTAATGTAACAAGCCAGCCCAGTGCTGGTTGGTACATATAACATGTCTTTGCAGTTTTGGCTCTAGGGCAAGCCTGTTTTCTCACGATATTTTCCTTCCCACTCCCTCGTCTCACCGAGAAGAGGCCTGTGACCCAGAAGTGGGAACATTATAGGCCACCGCTGCTCTCTGATCTCTCGGTTTCTACAGACGACAACACATCAAGCTACTACAATCTGTCAGATTTCCTTATTCGATTTTCAACTTTATCTCTAAAGCATTAAGGCTCAAGATTGATTGGGAATATCTTATGTATGTACATAAAAATATATCCAATTTTAAGAAAATACGCGATATTCATATAATAACCAGGAACAAACACAATCTTGCTGTACATCACACTTGTCTCCACAGAGTAGGCAACTCGTTCATGGGTCAATGTATACACTTTTACAACAAGCTTCCCATGGACATTTGAAACTTATCCATTAAACGATTTAAGAACCATATAAAGGCCAAACTTTGCAAAAAGGGGTATTATAATATCACAGATTATTTAGAAGACAAAAAAGCTTGGGACTGAGCTGCTTGCTCTGTTAAGCATTGTTATTAAGCAATATGCGCAATTATAAAGTAAATTATTGTAAACATTTTCATTTTTAATGTCTGGACTTGAAAAAAGACGATGATCCCTGAGTTTGTTTCGACTATTTCTTCCCAGAGGTAGTCAGTTAGGAAATGCCGGCTTCATAAGTCATCAGTGATCCTACTTGCTTAGTAAACGAATTCATTTCATTTCATTTCTGACAGTTTGGGGTAGCTTGACCTGCAGTCGTCCGTACACAATACACATAAAATACTTTCTTCCTCTTCACAGCATAATCAATATTGATTGGCGCTACCAAGTATGGAAGGCAGGAGTCACGATCACAGACAACTCGTTCCTCTACTCTCTATGGTATTTCTCGTTCTCTGTGATGGGCAACTTCAATAACTTCTTCTTCGCTGCCCATCTTCTGGACGTGGCGGTCGGCTTTAAGACTTTGAGGACCATCCTGCAGTCTGTCACGCATAACGGGAAGCAGGTAATGTGGAGATAACTTAATATTTATTCTATTATTCGTAAGCATGGAGAATAATTTCTCTCTAAATCCAGCATCATCATCAACCTTTTATCCTCCCTCTGCTGGACACAAGTCTCTTCTCATACAGAGAAGGATTGAGCGTAATCACCACGCTTGCTCAATGCGGGTTGGCGATTTCAGACTTATAAAGTCCAGGTTTGCTCAAGATGTTTTCCTTCACCTTCAGTCATTGGTGTCCAAGGTATACTTAGAAAGTAGATATAACTTTAGAAAAGTTACATTGGTACTTGCCTGACCTGGAATCGAACCCGCACACTCATACTTGAGAGGCTGGTGTTTTAACCACTAGGCCACCAGACTTTTTTGAAAATAAAGTTTACCCAGTTCTAAAACGTCTCGTATTGACGAGACGTTCTTCGACGACGAATTTCTTTATTAGATTTTCAACTTTATTATTAAAGTATTAAGACTCAAGGTTGATTGGGTATATTTGACAGTTTCGGGTAGCTTGGCCTACTGTCGTCCGTAAATTATCTTTGTATTGAAACTTTAGAACACCAAATATGGGTAATTTATTCAAAAGAAGCGTGGTCTAAAAATTTAAAATGCTGTGATCTGATACGATTAATGCTTGATCATATCGTCAATAGTAACTAACCCTGCCCATTTCAAAATACAAAAAAGATTTTAGCCACTGCAAAATAACTAACTATGTAATAGGTTATTTAATAGATTTATAATTTCTATCTGAATTACTTAGTTGCGGTTAAGAAGTTCACCGAAAATATTTTTTTTAATTCTAAATACGTATTTCGTAAGAAACATGCAAATAAAAATTCAAAATTCAAATAAGCCACCGAATGCTTTATTCAGCAATATGGCGTCGCGCCTTGTAAGTGACGTCACAAGCATATAAACGATTTTCGGTTCCGCAGTGGTGTTTGTATTTATCTGTTATTTGTTGTTGCTTATCTAATAAAATGGTTTACAAGTGGTGTGCTGTACCGGGTTGTACAAATACTTCGATAAAACACCTGAAAACACATAGAACAACAACAAGTGCTGATGCGCGTATTACGTCATCTTGACATTAGCCAATCCGGATCGTTTCACAACATATGGCGCGAGATACAAAAAGTCAAACATATTTTTGTGTTTTTGGATATATTAATTGTTATTATTTTTATTATCACTCATGTAAATGACATAAAGGACCCTCATTTTATGCATTTAAAGTAAATAAACACAAAAACAACATACTGTCAAATAGCCTATTAGGGTGCTAGTTTTAAAAAAATCCGTATTTTCTTGAGACAAAGGGGGCAAATGTTTTCTTGAGACAGAGACGGAATCCAGCCGTCTCGTTCTTTCTCTCTTTACTAAACCACTTACCATTAACAACATTTCCTTCAAGCATAGACAACATCATAGTGATCACAAAAAAAATCATATTGTCAAATAGCCTATTATATTTCTTCTCTCTTTAGCACGATTGTAATTTAAATGTTCAATCATATACATATGTAATAGGTACTTAGATTATTTCTCAAGGCCTTTTTGTCGGTACGTCTTAACTTCCTTCATACTTTATCAGTATACGTAAAGGAGACTATTTTAAAGCTTTTCTAGACCGCTACACCGGAAAAATATACAAATTACTCACATTCGAAAATTTACTATTGAAAATCAGGGATTTGCGAATACTTCCTACGGTCACGGGTAGTAATTATTATTTTCCTATTTATTCAACTTTTTTTTTCCAATTTTCACTTGATTATATATTATACTAGCTTCCCGCCCGCGGCTTCGCCCGCGTGCAGTTCGGTTATATCGCGCTTTTTAGATTTCCCTCGGGAATATAACATTTTTCCGGGATTAAAGGTAGCCTATGTCCTTTCTCGGGGTCTAAAGATTGTCTGTGCCAAATTTCATCAAAAGCGGTTGAGAGGTTTAAGCGGGAAAGCGTAACAGACAGACAGAGTTACTTTCGCATTTATAATATTAGTATGGATTATAATATATTTGTAACATGAATACTCAATGTTGATTAAGTTAACTGTGTACCTATATTTTGTTTCTAATTTGCACTCACCATTAATACATCATCTTTCTAAGTATCTTGGACACCAATGACTGAGGGTGAAGGAAAACATCTTGAGGAAACCTGGACTTTAAGTCTGAAATCGCCAACCCGCATTGAGCAAGCGTGGTGATTACGCTCATTTCTTCTCTGTATGAGAGGAGACCTGTGCCCAGCAGTGGGACGATAAAAGGTTGAAGTGAGATTAATACATGATATAATGATGTAATCCCACTCCTCAGCTGGTACTAACGGTGATGCTGCTAACGATCATCGTGTACATCTACACTGTGATCGCTTTCAACTTCTTCCGCAAGTTCTACGTGCAAGAGGAGGACGATGAGGTCAACAGAAACTGCCATGACATGTTGACGGTAAGAAACTGGTGGTATCATTCAACGCTGATCTGAGTCTGTTAGTGGCCATCCATAAAGTACGCAACCTCCCCATAGTGAGACGTCACATTTTTTTGCAATTACACATCGAAAAATTATGAAATTAAAACAGCAGTTCCGAATTTAATTTTATTTCCATTTAAATTAAGTACTTTTTTATGAAATCAACATTATATCAAATATTTGTAACAATAACAAAGCAATAAACTATTGAATATAAAGACAAAGAAACAAACTCGATCATCTTCAGTCCATGGACTTAAGTCAAGGAGCTCGAAGGCGATCGGCGCGTGTCACTAGAGCGGGTATGAACTCGTCAACAAAACAATTTAAACCGTATTGTCCCAAAGATAGAGTTGGAAATATTTTTTAGTGTATAATTAATATTTCAAATTACGCGATTACTACCTCTACCTAGATATATTAGATTTTGAAATGTGATGTCACGAAACTTAGTACCCCACCCACCCCTTGTCACACCATGTCACACTTTGTCGACACCCCCCTCCCCTCTTTATGTGTGAAGTACTTTAAGGATGACCCCTTATGGCTGAGACATACATGTGCTAATTTTTGTGCAGTGATGCAATCTTTGATGGTAAGGCGCGCTAGCTTATTAAGAGCGTTGGAGACCCTTAGGCGTAACGCTTTATTGAGATCGTTGTGGTGTCAACAACACCCTTACGTTGTTGACACCACAACGATCCCTGTCCGATCCGTGAATGTATTGTTTAGGTATCGATAACTGATTCTACTAAAGCCTACAAAGCGGGGCTAAACTTACCCCCGCCTGCCCTGCCGTCTTCCTTCCTATTCACTCAGTTTTTTTTAAATGAATAGGCTTAATAAGCTAGTGCGTTTTACCATCAACGATTGCATCACTGCTTACCATCAGGCGGGATTGCAGTCAAGCACTAGTTTATAACTAATAAAAAAATTTTTTTAAAAAAATCCCCTAAAAAATAAATATTATTTCGAAAAAGCGAGGTAACTTAACACATGTGCCGTAGGCAACACGGAAGACATACAAGCGCGAAAAATTAAAATTTCATATTTAATTTTGGTCATGTGTTTACCTAACTTCTATTATCCTTTTAGGTCGGACGGGGTTTTCTTTACATATTGTATATGGGTTATCTTTGCACGGTAACCATTTAAATTACTTCTTCATCTTCTTCTCAGCCTATAGATGTCCACTGCTGGACAAAGGCCTCCCCCAAGGCTTTCCATGATGACCGGTCTTGTGCTGCCCGCATCCAACAGCTTGTAAATTAACTTTCTTTTATGTTTCCCGTCAGTGCTTCGTGTTCAATCTGTACAAAGGAGTGCGCGCCGGCGGCGGTATCGGCGACGAGCTGGAGCCTCCCGACGGAGACGACTCTGAAGTGTATCGAATCATATTCGATATTACTTTCTTCTTCTTCATTATTGTCATCCTGCTGGCTATTCTGCAGGGTAAGTACCTCCCTCTGGGGTTGCGGGTAGATTGAAAGAGAAACCGTGGTCCTGGCGCACAGGCAAGTGGAGGAATTGGTGGTGGGTTTTAGTTAGTAAAAGTCTGACATGCCCTTCCGCTCCGCCCAGAGCGGGAGAGATCATTTGATGATTTCCCTTCCACACTAATAAAAAGGGTAAGTACCTGCCAAGACATTGAAATGCATTGTGCAACGAGTTTTACTGCATCTGATCGGGTTTTAGTTTAACGACACGGTTGGCGCAGTAGTTAAGCGATAATCAGCTTATAGCGTTCTAACTCCTGGGGGACACAGGCCTCCTCTCGGAGAGAGGGAATGGGCTGTAATCTACCACGCGGGCCCAGTGCGGATTGGTAGATATCACAAGTCTTTGAAGTTTTTTTTAGGACATACCGGTTTCTTCTCGATTTTTTCCTTCATCGTTTTATGAGCAGTGGTGATGAAGTAATTTATACAAAGTAAAGCGCCTGACGGAGTTAGTACCTACGACAACTAGTAAGTCGCCTATATACAACTTGTAAGTCGAGGCCGATACTACTAGGCCACCATAAATGGCGACTAAAAATGTGTCAATTTACGTCAGTCACGGACTAATTTGTTAGGACTAATGGTCTATCCCGTTCATAATAACATAGAACGGCGTATTACTAATAAAAAAATATTGTGGCGTTACAGGTTTGATCATTGACGCGTTCGGAGAGCTCCGTGACCAACTGGAGTCCGTCAAGGAGGATATGGAGTCCAACTGCTTCATATGTGGCATCAATAAAGACTATTTTGATAAAGTATGTACTATGCATATTCTAGTCGCAAATCTGAAGAATTTAATAGAAATAACTTTCAGTATTCATTAGTCAACGATCGAGTATTTACTTCAGAAATAAATACTAAATGATAAATTGACTTAATTTCACGATTTCCTAATCTGATTGACGTTGAAATAAACTTAGAGCTCATAGTCGACACATTAACTGTACTGTATCTGTGGCGTTCATCGGGCAAAGGACGGAGAGAGCAATTTTATGACGTTGGGCCCAACAGTTTTTTGGATTTTGTATATATGTTGCACGATAAACTCCGCATGCAAGATGCAAGATTTGGGTGACATAAATATGACGTGTTCATTATAGTAATTTTCGTGTCATAGTTTCTAATATACCTAAAGGCATAAAAGCTAGGCTTTTATCCTCATAAGACTCATTATATCTGATTTGTTCTTATGGAACTCTAAAATTTTGTTCAAGATACTACCGGACACTGAATTGGAAATTTATTCTAACTTAGAAAGATGTATTAAATTGTAATTCTGAATTTTGTTAAATGCTAAAAATATATTGTTACGGGCTAGGGATTTTATTCGCCGTTTAAGGGTTGCGAAGTTTATTGACGATGGTACAGTAGGCGATGACAAGTAGAACGTAGCGGATGTCGCACCGAAGTCTTCCCTTATGTCCACGACGTCCGACGTCCGTGTCGTACACTCAGAAAAACACCACAGAAGTTAGTTCACGTAGTCCTTGAAGTGCTCGTTGTAGTTGTCGCTGTAGATGTTCTCGATTATCGCGTCTTACTTATCGCTTCGATACCCAAATGTAGACTGACTGCAGCGCTGAAGGCCAACTAATCGAACATTCCAGATCTGTGTAAAAGTTTTAATAAAAACGCTCAACTTCTGTACATCATCATCTCAGCGTTAATCCCAGTCGCATCCGCAGCTTTTTCAGCTTTGGAGTCTGGGGTCCGCTTTACCAGTCTAATTGCTGATTTTCGCTAAACATCGATATTTTCCGTGAAGCGACTGCCGTCTGACCTCCACAACCCGAAGGCGATATCTAAGCATTGCAGTTAGACCAATTGTTAGACTTTTGAGGGCTCCAACAACCCGTAACGACTGCCACTAGATGTTCGTATGGCAACCGGGACCCACGGCTTAACGTGCTTTCCAAAGCACGACCAGACTAGTGCAAATATTCATATTCATGCATACAAATATTTGCACTGTGCGGGGATCGAACCCGCGCCTCCTTGCGTAACGGCCGCGTTCGCTACCGCTACGCCACGGAGGCTGTGTACTTCTGTACATTCTTGTTTAGGTATATCCAAAAGGTACTTCTCAGGAGACGCGAGTTTCTAGTCCTTTCGCTGTCAATATTGATGTAACCTGTACCGTTCGATAGGCCATCCTAGGTCTAGCAATGCCTTTTTAGATCGTACCTTTATAATACCTAAGTCTTAGGATATAGGGCTTAAAAGTTACTTAAGACATGTGACGCAATATTGAACCTTATGCCTTTGACATAAGGTGCATGTGTAATAATATTTTAAACCTATATTTTCTTCACAGGTACCGCACGGCTTCGACACTCATGTACAACGGGAGCATAATCTAGCGAACTACATGTTCTTCCTTATGCATCTCATTAATAAACCCGACACAGAATATACAGGTATGAATATCTTAAATGTTATTTATTTCATTTTCAATCTGATAATGGTCCAGATTGTAGAAGATCCCATGAGACGCCCTGGTCGGGAGACAACATCAAACTCCCGGCCACCGTAAGCGCGGGCTTGCAGGCGGTGAGCAGTGGGCAGCTCGCCGCACGGTAAGGACCAGCCCCCTAATCGGCGAACACATTTTTGTCAAATGATTGCGACTAGTTGGGATCAGTTGGGATCGTTCGGACTGCCCATTGGTCCGTTCGGTCCAATCGATCCCAACTAGTCGCAATCATTTGACAAAAATATGTTTGCCGATTAGGGAGCAGGCCCGAGGCGACAAGCGTTGTGTTTCACGCGCGCCTCAACGATATGTCGGCACATCGTGACGGGGTCCACGAAGACCGATGCCTCCTGGGTCAGGGTTGCCGGTTGGTTAAAAAAGAATCCGTGGCCCTGGCACACAGGCAAGTGAAGAAACACTGGTGGGTTTTAGTCAGTAAAAGTCTGACACGGCCATCCGCTCCGCCCAAAGCGGGAGAGGTCAGTTGATGATTTCCCATCACAAATTAAAAAAAAATGATAGAAGATAAAGATTAGTTTAATCCTGCCAATTGAGTCCGCGCCTGACGTCAGCCGCCATGTTTTTAATTAAGTCTAAACTGTCCATGGAGTCCAGTCCGAAAAAGAGGCTGTGGTAGAGAGTACTAATGTTGCGCTTCAGGCAATATGCGAATGGGGTGAAGCCAATCTTGTAGCATTCAATGCCGCCAAAACACAGGCGTGTTTGTTCACCGCAAAAAGAGCCCGTTCACCTTGGCTCCTGCTTTTCGATTAACTTCAGAACCTTGCGCCCAACCTGCTAGCGACTTGGCAAGTATCACATCCTTTAGTGACGAAAATGTGACGCACATTTTAATATTCACTATAATTTGTGACGGCCTTGGTCTGGTCGATATTGCTTGTTGAAGCAATGGCTGTTTACACCTTGCGCCCACCAGTTTTCTTATGATTATTAGTTTCGGTTTCTCGTTTCTTGTTACGATAGCTAAACGCATTCGTCACTGATATAAAATTCAGGTTTCAACCCTGTAAGATCTCAAGTTTTCGAAATATGAGGAGGACGCAAGGTTCATAATTATGAACGTTACGCCCACCGTGTATCTCGACAATGGCAGGACAAAGAGTTGGAAACTTTGATTATTCTGCAGTGACGGATATGTGACATTAGTGCCACGAGCATTTAGACTTGTTAAATCTATGTTTGTACAAAAATTATTGTTACCCTTTTCAATGTATGGTAAACTTTCATTAAACCATAACTTTTCTAAATTACAGTAACGCGTAGTTAATGCTTTTCGGCATGTATCTTTGGAGTGTACCGACCGCCTTCAGCTTTTGGGACTTGAGATTTACTCAAACCTAAACTTTGTTTCACTAAATCCAAAGCCAAGATGTCTACCAGGAAACTTGGCATTATTGCAAAAGTTCGGCGATACTTCACACCGGGTCAGCTCCTAATATTATACAAGGCGCTGGTCCGTTCGTGTGTGGAGTACTGCAGCCACGTTTGGGCTGGTGCCGCAAAATGCTACCTGGCTAATTTGGATTCGGTGAAAAGGCGTGCGAAGGCTAATTGGCGACCCAGATTTGGTTTGTTGGTAACAGAGTTGGTTAAACCAATATTCTTCTAATGACAACCTCTTTCTAATAGAAGTCTGAAGTCTGTTTCTAATAGAATTCGTGGTAGCCTACTGGTTAAAACACTAGCCTCTCAAGAATTAGGGTGCGGGTTCGATTCCAGGTCAGGCAAGTACCAATGTAACTTTTCTAAGTTATATGTACTTTCTAACTACATCTTGGACACCAATGACTGATTAAAAGGTGAAGGATCTTGAGAAAACCTTGACTTTGAAGTCTGAAATCGTCAACCCGCATTAAGCAAGCGTGGTGATTACGCAAAATCCATCTCTGTATGAGAGGAGACCTGTGCCCAGCAGTGGGACGATAAAAAGATTGATGATGATGAACCTCCTTCTAATGACTTAACCTCATTTTTCCAGGTCAAGAAACGTATGTATGGAACATGTACACGCAAAGATGCTGGGACTTCTTCCCGGTCGGAGACTGTTTCAGAAAGCAATACGAAGATCTGATGGGAGAATAGACAACCCTCTAGCCACCGATAATCTAGAACATTCGCTTTATCGTAGCAATCTCGAATTTATTGCTCAAATTGACACCAATCTATAGAATTTTCCAAAGATTTTTGTAAAGATTCGACAAATATTTCGAAATGATTTTGTAAATAATTTATGGATTTTTTGATGAATATTTTAGTAACATCTTTTTTTTTATGATTTTTGGTTTTAGTTATCTTTTTGTTTTTGAAAGAACATGCAAAGTTATTTAGTAAATTGTGGTTGTGGAATTAAATTTAAAGGAACGAATCTTTATCCAAATCACATACTTAAGTAAAAAAATAAATATCAAATTCTTCATTATAAAATTCAAATTCTTGAAAATAATTAGAATTATTTATAGTGAAAGAGATACATTTTCTATTTCTTATGTAAAACTTAAGGTGGCCTTTCCATATAAACTTTTCTATTTTTAACTATTTCGATATAATTTATGTAAGATAAATAAATAAAATTGTTAAAATAAAACTATTTAATTTGACGTTTTCAGAAGTTTTATTTATCCTTAATTATAAGATATCAGTCTTAAAAAAACTATTAATAGGTACTTAAAACTATTATGTAACATGGGTTTTAGTTTGTAATTTTAATTATTGCCATTTTCATCAGTTATATTAATGTGCGCAAGAGTTTACAACTGACTAAGAACTACTATTTTCATGGATTCAGTAAGTACCTACATAATTCTGAACAAAAACATTATGATTTTAATTTTTCCATTTACTCGGCATTTAATCAGCAAGTTTTTTTTTTTTTATAGCCGTCGAACACTTTCTATGTTATGGGATCTAGCATTATGTGCTAAATTAATGGTCACTGTCAAATTTTCAGCCATCGTGTTAGTACTTAATGAAGTCACAATTATAACCTCACACAAATTAGACAAGACAATCAAATGAATTCTCCTTTTTGAGTCCCGCTAGCCTCTAAAAGACGGGTGTGAAAAGCATAGTCTTCAACTACAGGCATTATTATTGTACAATAATCTGTTATTATTCTCGGTGGTAGGCCATAACATCGGCTGCCGGCGGAAGTTACCACCCACCAGACAAAGTCTTGCCGCCAAGCGATTCGTCGTGTTCCGGCATGATGTCTGGTGAAGCCGTACGGAGGACGGGTCTGAGCAGTTGTGTTGCGATGTGCGGCGGGTACGATGCGCCAAATGTTGTTGTCTCGGGAATTTGGTCGTGGAGAGTCTCCAGATCAATCTCCTCTAGCGCAGCATCGTTTGGTCGTGTTGGTCTTGGGTTTAACATTGCATCACCTCGCTCAACTGCCGTCATCCTTCCTAACCCTAAGTTTTTTAAGTGAATAGGCTTAATAAACTAGTGCGCTTTACACTCAACGATTGCATCACTGCTTACCATCAGGTGGGATTGCAGTCAAGCACTAGTTTATAAATATTAAAAAAAAAAAATGTAAATAAAACAATAACTTTGGTAAAAAAAATGCATTTTTTTTTAAATGACGTCTTTACGACTTTTAGCTAAGCCTACCTTCAATTTCGAATCGAAAATAGATTCCACGATAAAACTGTACAAAACTATAGACAATCATAGCTTATTTCATAACGATTTCAGTGACATACGGTGTGTCGAGCTGCGCTCTTTAATTTCCGAGGTATCGTAGTTTTAGCGAACACAATTTCGGCCGGGCGCACTCACACCACACACCCCCGGAGTTACGCAATAGGGGCCGAACATTGGAGGGCAGGTAGCACCGCGGAACCCAAAAATTATAGGCCGATCACGTGTTTACCGACGGTCTATAAAGTTCTTACATCCATTTTGAAATCTAAAATTAACACGCATATTGACAGCAACTCCATCATGTCTGCCTCTCAAAATGGATGTAGGAGCGGGTCCCGCGGTACTAAGGAGCTACTCCTCATTGATATGGCCATTAGCCAACAGGTTCGTCGTTCCCGAAAGGATCTGTCGACATGTTGGATAGATTATAAGAAGGCCTATGACTCAGTGCCACATACATGGCTCTTGCGGGTGCTGGAGTTGTATAAAGTGGATGCAACTCTACGCACCTTCCTGATGACGTGTATGAGGACATGGAGGACAGTCTTTCGCTCTCCAGGGTGTCGAAATATTCAGAGGAATAGCGAACCGATAAGGATCGAGCGAGGTATATTTCAGGGCGATAGTTTGAGTCCACTTTGGTTTTGCTTAGCACTGAATCCTCTAAGCACACTATTGGAGGATTCAGGTCTAGGCTACCGGTTGAGGAGAGGTGGTCAGGTTATATCGCACCTCCTCTACATGGATGACGTGAAACTTTTTGCTCACACCGATTCACAACTGAAGGAGCTACTGAAAATTACTGAAACTTTCAGTAGCTCCATCAGGATGGAATTTGGTGTGGACAAATGTGCGGTCATGCATGTAAAGCGAGGAGAGATTATGGAATCCGTGGGAACCCAACTCACGAGTTCCATAAACCTTAGAGCCCTCTCCGCATCCGAAACCTATAAGTATTTGGGTATGTCGGAAGCGTTGGGTATCAGTGTTATGTATCACCTCAAGGTAGACTGGTAGAAAATGCCTGAGGCATTAAGTCCGCCATTGTGCAATGTTTGTGCATAAAGTTTTAATAAATAAATAAATAAATGTTACTGACATGAAGCAATCGTTGAAGGAACGCTTCTTTGGCCGCCTGAAAAAAGTACTTAATAGTCTTCTATCAGGCGGAAACAAGGTGCGCGCTGTCAACGGTTGGGTCATGCCGGTATTGATGTACTCTTTCGGCATACTCAAATGGACTCAAACCGAACTTGACGCCCTGGATCAGAGGGTCCGGACGCTGCTGACTGCAAATCGATTGCATCACCCACGGTCATCGGTTATGAGGCTGTATATCCCGCGAAAATGTGGAGGTCGAGGCTTTTTAAACGCTAAGACACTCCACAATCGTGAGATATGCAGTCTCAGAGAATATTTCCTAATAACCGACGTGGGAATGCATCGAGATGTGGTCGCAGTTGACTAGGGCCTCACTCCGCTCTCCTTGGCAAAAGAGAACTGGCGCAAACCAGTAGTGCTTGACACCAATGATCGCATGGAGGTATGGAAGAGCAAGGAGCTTCACGGACGCTTTTTCAAAGCCCTACACGGGCCTGATGTAGACTTACAAGCGTCCGTGGCCTGGCTACGATTCGGTGACCTTTTTGGGGAAACCGAAGGTTTTGTATGTGCAATTATGGACGAAGTTATGATGACGAACAATTACCGGAGATTTATTGTGAAAGACGGCACAGTTGACATCTGTCGGGCATGTCACCGGCCTGGGGAATCAATAAGGCATATTATCTCCGGGTGTTCTCGTAGCTAACGGAGAGTACTTGCATAGACACAACCTTGTAGCCAGGATCATTCATCAGCAACTTGCTCTTAAATACAACCTTGTGGAATCGGAGGTGCCGTACTACAGGTATACGCCCGACCCAGTTCTCGAAAATGACCATATCACATTGTACTGGGACCGATCCATCATCACTGACAGGACTATTGTTGCCAATAAGCCTGATATAGTGCTGGTGGATCGATCAGAGCGGCGTGCAATGATTGTTGACATAACCATCCCACATGATGAGAACCTCGTGAAAGCTGAGAAAGATAAACAAATCAAGTATCTTGACTTGGCTCACGAGGTTATCGACATGTGGGAAGTGGATTCTACAATCATTGTACCGATAGTCGTGACAGCCAATGGCTTAATAGCCAAGAGCCTCGACCAACACCTCAGGAGGCTCTCGTTAGGCAGCTGGATCAAGGGCTTGATTCAGAAAGCGGTACTGCTGGACACGGCTCGCATCGTCAGGAAGTTCCTCTCTCTGGAGCCCTGACCGCCGGTAGCTTGGACCCTGTTCCCGATACCGGTGGGCTACTATTTTTTATATTTTTAAATGTTTTTTATATATTTTTATGTAGAAATATTTAAAAATGTAATTTATATGTGTGTATAATAAATAAAGGAATTATGATAATAATAATAATAATAATAATCATTTATTTGCATAAAACATGGTATATAAAGATGGTATGGTTATATTACAAAGATCATACATGTTTTGCTTATATTTATAGCATGCAAAAATCATTGATCAAATCATCAATGCATATTATCCCAAGGTCCAATCGGAAAGGACCGTCCAATCGCTTACGCGTCTCGAACACTCAATAAGGCTGAGTGTAACTATAGCGTTACTGAAAAAGAATGCTTAGCTATTATCTTTGGAACTAAAGCCTTCCGACCCTATCTGTACGGAAATCGATTTACCATAGTCACTGATCACAAACCACTACAGTGGTTATTCAACTGTAAGGATCCTGGCTCTAGGCTAGTACGCTGGAGACTCAAATTAGAGGAATTTGACTATAATATTGTATACAAGAAAGGGAAAATGAATACTAATGCTGATGCATTGTCTCGATATCCAGTTAACCCTATGCAAGGTAAACCTTCGACAACCTCTGATCCTCTATTACTAGACCTTGACACTGAATTCGATGATCCTTTAGAGGATCCTCTTATAATTTTTCCATCTCCCATTCCGTTCTCTTTCGAAGATAACGACCTACTAAATCAAGAAATAAATCCCGACTCTAATATACTACAAAACCCTATACCGCAAAATGAACCAATACTATCTCCAGATCTCATAGATCTAGGACCAAACTTACCTTACCTTGAGACTAGCCCTAACAGTGCTGACCTTAACCTTGACTTCGACTCGTTACAAATTCCCTCACCAAATGAGCAATCAAATCTAAATGAAGACAATTATTCCCAATTCCTAAAGTCAAATAAAAATAATACTTGCAACACAATTCTAAAAGAACACAACGAAAGCCTACTAAAAACAACATGCAAGGTAATATTAATTCCTACATCAATAGATTTAGACGAATCAAATCCCTACATCCCCGAAATTCTCCTAAATTCCGGCAGCGAAGACGAAATTCTTAATTCTGAAAAAGAATTATACCACTTTCTAAAAACTGAATACGACGGCAAAACTGTTTACTTCATCTTTACAAAAGTTCACCACTTTGACGAGTTACCTTATCATGCTATTTATGACACTCTGAAACGAATTAGAAGCGAAATCCTGAAATCCGAACAAATAACAGACGCTGCTATCTCCGATTTCAAAAATCCATTTGATAATCACTCCTACACCAAAATCTACAATATCCTAACTCATATTTTTCACAACACAAACATTCAAATCCACGTTTACCTAAATAAAACAATATACCCTACTCTGAGTGAAAGACCCAAAATCATGCGTGAAAACCACGATATTCCTACAGCCGGGCACTTAGGCTCGACGCGAATGTATAACAGAATCAGAGAACAATTCTATTGGAAAGGCATGCGAAGCGACATAGAAGACTATGTCAAGAAATGTAAACTATGTCAGGAAAATAAAGCACTGAGAAAATTAAATAAGGCCCCAATGGAAATCACTACTACATCCACAGCACCGTTTCAGAGAATAGCACTGGACATAGTAGGACCTTTGCCCGAGTCCGGTCCCGCTAAACTAAAATATATACTCACCTTACAAGATGATCTTATGAAGTATTCAATCGCTTACCCGATACGTAGTACAACCGCCGAAGAGTCTAGCGATTGCCTTATTCATTTTATATCCTTATTCGGAATTCCTAAATCTATCTTAACTGATCAAGGTACTAACTTTACGTCCGACCTTTTTAAAACAACTTGCAAATTCCTTAAAATTAAACAATTATGGTCATCGCCCTACCACCCTCAGACGCAAGGAGCTTTAGAACGCAGTCATTCGACTCTCAAGGAACATTTAAAATCCTTCGTAAATACAGACCAAGACAACTGGCCGACTTACGTCTATACAGCTATGCTGACTTATAACACGACGGAACATTCAACGACAAAATTTACTCCTTACGAGCTAATATTTGGTCACAAACCCTTTATTCCTAACTCCATCTATGAAACTGAACCTAACACAACCTATTCAGACTACATTAGAATGTTACTACATAAATTTAAACACACTAGGGAAAAGCCTTGGAAAATATATTAAAATCCAAGGAATCTTCTAAATCCTATTACGACTCTCATACTAAATCACCACCACATTATAAAGCTGGTGACTACGTCTACCTTAAAGCCCATCTGAGGCTCAAAAAGGCACTCTCGCCTATCTGGAAAGGACCTTCCAAAATCATTAAAGTTCACAATAACAATACAGCTACGCTTCTTATAAACAGACCTCATGTGACTCATCATTTCGATCAAATGAAACCTGCGGTAATTAACGACTCCGTACTACTGTTAGAGATGACTTATTCGTCAACTCGCGTGCGTCAAACTCGCTCGAGCGCGCTCGCGAAATAGCACATTCCAATTTTACCTGTTTTTCGTCGTCAACTCGCTCGAACGTGAACTTCTGACAGATTTATGTAATATCAGCTGCATGTTTTATGCATAAAATGTATAAGAACTTTAAATGCGTAAAACATTTTAAACGACTTTACTTTAACGACGTTTGGGAGATAGATATTTAATATATATCCACATAAAAATAACATAAAACTGCTTATTAACCTAATAATTATTGACCCGCCCCGGCTTCGCACGTGAACAAATGATATAGGTACCTAAGCCTTCCTCAAGAAACGGTGGCCCTTCAATAAAAATAATATCTACTGTGCCGCCTATCAGCCAATATCTGACTCTGCAAGATACATCGACCTTATTGTCCACGCATAGCCAGTTCCACCACCTTCAAACAGAATGAAAGCCTACTGGGGTATGTAGCAAGTTTGTTCGAAATAATGGTCCCCCGCTCCGGCCCACTCCCTCCGCGGTTTAGGCAGAGAAACACCATACCGGCACGGGCGGAGGCGGTACGTTTTTCTGGTGTTTAGTTTTGAATAAATCGTGATATCTCCTAAATGAAACAACCAATTCCAATAATTTAAAAAGAAATCTGCTGCTACTGAAATTTCCTTTGATATGACGTAATTTATTTGGATAAGGATTAATAATTTTTGATTTCGACTGGCATTTTAATTAACTTTTCAAACATAAAAATGTAATCATTATGAATAAACTATAGTAGATAGACATATGGTGTCGCTGACTTTTTTGTAAGCATTTTTAAGGTCTACAATACTGTAGTACATTATTTTGATCTATCTCATAGGGTTCAGCCAGCATTTGCAATGTAAGCTCAAAAAAAATGGGTTTATTTTGCAACATGTGTTAGAAACCTCAAAAATAACAGTACTTCTCCACTATTTAATGGATGTTATTATACATATAAACCTTCCTCTTGAATCACTCTATCTATTAAAAAACCGCATCAAAATCCGTTGCGTAGTTTCAAAGATTTAAGCATACAAAGGGACATAGGGACAGAGAAAGCGACTTTGTTTTATACTATGTAGTGATATCGGATATCAACAATAAATCAAGAATTTGACCTATTATTATGTAAATCAACTAAAGCAAAGCAAATAAAACAAGAACAGTCAACAATATCACGTTATGGCAGTGAGGCATTTCGTTAATTATCGTCTGCTTAGCTTAAAGCAGACTCTAACAAAAAAAAAAACTAAATTAAACTTGGAAACTTTAAAAATCATAAAAATATAAAAATCACAATATTAGCAGTTCGATACATATATCAATACTTATAACTCTCTGGATAAATTCGTTAACAGTGAAGTTAACGTGTTCATCGATCGCGCAGGTTTCTTTTAATTTTGCAGTTATATTAGACCCTTTGACGTATAAAGTTTGGTAACAATTATCTTCTTCCTGTAAGATGGTTAAAAAATGTGCGATACTTTTGGGTTTACTGTTAATTTTTTTTTTAATTCATTTTTATATTTTAATTAATTTTACATTGTGCTCACATGATAGAAGCAACATAAATATGTAACGAAGAAACGTAACCCATATATTATGATTTTAAAAGAGTGTCCATGGAGTTTCTTGCACGTTCTTCTCCATAGAGATCTACGCTTTGGAACTTGGTTGCTACTTTTGGTAAGTCTGATTGTTCACGAGCAACAGTTTTTAATTGGTATGCTGAGTTCAAGAGAGGGGGAAGAAGCTTTGAAGATGAAGCAAGGTCGGGTCGCCCGCCAACAGCAGTCATTTAAGAAAACGTTGAAGCGCTTGAAAAGTTGTTGGGGGAAACCGCCGAATTACATACGTAGAGCTTGAGCTGGAACTGCTTATTGGATCAGCAGCGCTGCAAACCATTATTCATGATCACCTTTCTCTTCGGAAGCGTTGTTCAAGATGGGTGCCACACAAACTGATCGACGACCAGAAAGACCGCCGGGTAGATTGGTGCCGATTTATGATTGAGAAATTTGACGGAGGCAAGAAAAAAAATGTATACGATATACCTACCGGTGACGAAACATTGCTGTATAATTATGATTCCGAAATAAAACCACAATCAATTGTGTGGTGCTTTGAAAATGAACGAACGCCGACAAAACGTGACCGTGCACACAGTACGCAGAAACAAATGATCGACTCGATTTTTGTAAGACCAGTCATATCACAACTGTTGTGCTCAAAAATAATAAAAAATAGTTAATTCTGAATGGTATGTGTCAGTTTGTGTCCCTACCGTTTTTCAGCATGGCGCGACAAGCGACCAAAGTGACAGAGACCTGTGGATAAGATGGTTTAAACGTATGGATAAGTGTATACACACCGAGGGTGAATACTTTGAAAAGATAGACATGAGTAATAAATAATAAATTTTATAATTTTTGAGTATCTAGTTTTTTTGCCACGCGCCTCGTACCTGCTAGATTAGCATGACCAATTTTGCACAAGCGAGTGGCCCCCGCCACCGAGGACGTCGCGTATATTGACAGTTAATAACGCGGTTAATAACGCCCTAAAGATCATGCGTCGTGCGTTCTTGATAGTGAATAAACTTTCTGCATATCAACCAACATTCATCATTTAGAACGCGTGTCTGAAGGTGACTGCATTTCATAACGTATCGTGAAACATGGAAGTGTGTTATACGTAAAACCTTTAACTGAAAGAGCCAACGCGGGCAAAACCGCGGGCTATAACTAGTTATTTATAGTTATTGGTTACAATCCGTTTTTATTTGACTGTACTACACGCTCGCGAGTTGACGACAAAAAACAGGTGAACTTAGAAGGTGCCATTTCGCTCGGACGCACGCGAGTTGACGAATAAGTCTTAGAGATCGATTAAAATAATCAATCATTAATTATTTACATGTAAATATTAGTTAGTAATTAGAATAGGTCTTTAACGTAGTCTAACTGATTCCATTAATTCTATTTCAGCGCCACGGTCAATGCGCATCAAGACTTTATCAAGCCTCTTCCTTCTAGTTCCGGTATATACTTCGATAACATAGGAAAACTTAAAGCGATTAAAGGAAAGTTAAATATAATTAGTCATGTAAACATTTCTCTTATAAATCCCCACCTTCTAACCTCAACGATATCATGGGCATACTTATGAAAACATGTCTAAAATCAAGCAATCTTCAATGCGATGATATACTATCTCCACTCACATTTCGGTACAACGAAATTAAACGCGAGTTTGACTCTATCTCACATCTAATGTCAAAACGTAATAAACGTTCAGCTTGGTTCGCCGGAATAGGCACCGTTTTCAAACATGTTTTCGGCGCTCTAGATGAAGACGACGCATCAAAATACGATTCCGCTATTGAATCATTTCAAAACCACGAGAAAAAGCTCGCGGAACTAATAAAAGAAAATATCTTAATTACTACTACTTCTCTAGAATCTTACAAAGAAACGATTAATAAATTAAAATATAACGAAGTTTCTCTCAAAAATACTCTAAGCCAACTCTTACTACAATTAAATAATATCACAGAAACTTCTAAAATCCTGATATCCGAAACAAAATTCTATTCCATACTTGCTAATCTCGAAAGTTCTCTACTAGCATTGTCGTTTCAGCTTGAAGACATAACAAACGCTATCCTGTTGTGTAGTCAAAACATCCTGCATCCAAACATAATAAGTCCAACGCAATTATACTACGAACTCGATGATAACGACAGGCACCTACCTAGAGACACTGGAATTCCTGTAACGCTAAGTCTAGATAATATCCATTTAATATTAAGCATATCTGAAGTCGCTTGTTATTATTATAAGAACAAACTTGTATTTGTATTACAAATTCCTTTAGTTATTAATGATGAATTTATTTTGTACCATAATTTAGCATTACCGACCCCTCATGGGTCAAATAATCCTAATACTTTTAGTTTAATTTTACCTTCTAGTTCGTATATCGCTATTTCTAAAGATAAGCTAAACTTCTGTAATCTAGATACCCTAGATAAATGTAAAACAATGTACTCTGAGTTCTTTCTATGTGAGATACCTACGGTATTGTTGACAAGCGTCAGTCCTACATGTGAAAGTGAATTACTAACTAAAACTATTAGTGCTATTCCTACTCAGTGTGAAACCAAAACAATTGTTGGCGAATTGGACATTTGGAAATCGCTTATAAACAATCAATGGATTTTCGTGCAGTCTCGTTCAAGCAAAGTGTCAATGGAATAACTCCGAATTACGTGAAACGATAGTATCCGGAACTGGTATACTACGGATTCCAAATCAGTGTACAGTCTTCACAAAAAGTGCAAAACTTATATCGTCAAAAGACTCAATCAATGTAGAAATTCCTATTCCTAGATTAGACTTTAGCATTATAAATGATCCATGTTGTAAATTAGATAATAAGTCTACTACTAGTTTAAATATCCCCTATTTTACTACAAAATATCGACTTAGATTATTTAACTTTAAATAAACAAAATAATAAGTTATATTCAGATTTAAATAAACTTATTAATGAAGAACCTATTCTAGTAAAATACGGGACACACTATTCTATTCTAACCATATGTATTTTAGTTATACTAATTTCTTTTATATCCTTCAAGTTATGCAAAATTATTTGTAAACATAGATCTAAGTTCTATATTTCTTGTGTTAAACCAATGACTCATACCGATGACGATGTCAGTAATTATAATATTAGTACTGAACCCGAAAACTCTTCAATTCCATTATCTAGATTACGTGATATCGTTTAAATTCCTGAATTTCGGCTCTTATCCCCGAATTTCGGTCTTATGGGGGGGGGGCTGTTATACCTTTACAATGTTAGGGGAATGGCTTAGCAACGCTCAGATGTGCCACGTCAGCATTATGGGTTACAGTACGTCATTCATGAGCCCAGCGAGGCAGTTGGTTCTAAATCTCGGTACGGGTCGGAGGTCCTAACTCTTACTATTTCTACTATTTCTATAATCTTAAATCCATATAATTAATTAAATCCTATTCTAGCCTAAATAATAGTTTTTTTTTTAAACAAGATTCCCAAGTCTCGTATAATAGAGCGACGAACACTCACCCACAAGCTGCTCGACACTCACTACCAACCCCGCACTCCGCAACGCTGTAAGGTGGCGGGGTAAGCACAAGCGCGGATCCAGGGGGGGGTCATGGGGGTCATGACCCCCCCCTGGGCTGGGTCCAGGAGTACCTAGCACAGAAGGATTTTATTTAAGTACTTTCAATATTCAATCAATTTATATAATACATACTTTGTTTGCCGGCAAACGCATTATTCGGGAACGCATTCAACTTTTGAATGCGCTGGGCATTCAAAAGTTGAATTTTGCCGCGCTACCGCCGTCACGGCCGCCAACATTCAAATGTCACATTTTTATGTCACATTTCATTTTACTTGCGCGCACTTTGTTTATTAACAGTTTCTTCATTATGCATTGAACACACACACACACACTGTGTGTGTGTTCAAACTCAAATATTATTGTTGTAATGTTCTTAAAGTACCGCGTAAGTAGACAAGTAGGTGCCTACTTACTGATAGAGGGGGATTTATATACGGACGACAGCAGTTCAAGCTATCGGAAACTGTCAAATATTCCCAATCAACTTTGAGCCTTCATAGTTTAGCAATAAGGTTGACGTCTGTACATTCTTCTTCTTCTTCTGTGCCTCTTCAATCCTGAAGGTTGGCCGTCAGCTTCTTGTATTCGGTCTTCTCAACCGCGAGACGGAGCAGTTTTTCAACTCTCTCTTCCACTGTCCACTCCCTGATGTTTCGCAGCCACGACTTTCTCTTTCGTCCAGCGCGCCTTTTTACTTCTACCTTGCCCATCATAATGAGTTGGAGTAGCGTATATCACTAGCGTAGACTCGGGGACATCTGTCGCCCCCCAAACATCAGGACCCGAGGTGGCGCCGCGAAGTGTTCCACGCGCGCTACTTTTAGACGTCACGGAGGGAGTCCTACACCTCACTCCCCCCCCCCCTGACCTGAGGAGGCCCACGGTGGTGGGCCAGCACCAATCGGGGGTTGCGGAAGCAGTATTAGTTCTCGCAGCCGTAGTCAGTAAGAGTCTGACAGACCCCGTCGCCCGCCCCAGGGCGGCGGAAATCCATGAGGATTTTCCAATCGGAAAAAAGAAAGCGTATATCTATCGTGTCGGAGCATCTGGCCGAGATAATCTATTTTGCGTTTCTTTATGGTGGGCAACAACTTTCGAGGCATTAGAACGCGCTGAAGGACGGTGTCAACTCTGACCTTTTGGGTCCAGCTTATGCGCAGCATACGACGGTAGCACCACATTTCAAAAGCCTGCAAGCGTCGTGTAGTGTCCTCTTTCAGAATCCATGCTTCGCAGCGGGACATGACGAACGACAGGCCATACGTAGTACATCAGTACCTAATCTCACTCGGAGCTTTATGTGGAGTTTACGACAGCACAGAACTTTCTTCATTTTGTTAAAAGATGCTCGGGCAAGTTCTATCCGGGTCTTAATTTCTTGGTCGGACTCCCATGCTTCATTTACCTTAGCACCGAGATACTTATCCTGTCGTACCCGCTCAAGTTATTTGCCTGCCACCGATATGCTAGGACATAAGTCTTGGTTTCTAGAGACCACCATAAATATTGTCTTGCTGATGTTCATCGACAGACCGGCTTTCTCGCTGCACTCATTGACTTTATCTACAATGGTTTGCAAATCTTGTTCAGAGGCTGCAATGAGAACATCAAAGTCCGCATAACGCAGGTTATAAACGACCTTGCCATTGATTTTCACTCCGGCTTCCAGACCTTCAAGAGCCTCCGACATCACTACCTCGGAATAGATATTGAAGAGCAACGGAGACACAGCCTTGCAGAGCTCCACGACAGATCTTGATTTCCTCGGTCTCCTCATTTTTAACTTTGATTGTAGCTACTTGGTTCTTGTACAGATTACGGATAATCCTGACGTCCTTGCCATCGAGTTCAATATCTGTTAATAGACCCAGGAGGTGCTGGTGCTTAACCCGGTCGAATGCCTGTTCGTAATCTATAAAGCACAGCAGTGCATATCCCTGCATTTTTTACGAGGACGTTGAGGGCAAGAAGAGCTTCACGAATACCGACACCAGAGCGAAATCCGAATTGACTGTTTGTTCGTCACATTTCGGTCTTACCCTGTTCTGTATGATGTTTCTGTTGCTGTAAGAACACTTCGTCTGTACATACCTACGTTTTTTTTTTGGTGAGGGAAATTGAAGGTCCTAAGCTTCGTAAGTCTAAGGTCTAAGCGTTTTTTTTTTGTTTCCTGGTTGGAAAATCCTCATGCATGTCCGCCGCCCTGGGGTGGGCGACAGGGTCTGTCAGACACCTACTGACTAAAAACCACCCCGGTGTTCCATCTCGCACCTACACCGGGGTTGCGAGAACGAACACTGCTTCCGCAACCCCCGATTGGTGCTGGCCCACCACTGTGCGCCTCCTCGGCTGAATGATGTGTACGACTCCCCCCATGACGTCTAAGAGTGGCGCGTGTGGAACACTTCGCGCCGTCACCCCGGGTCCTGATGTTTGGGGGGCGACAGATGTCCCCGAGTGTGTCGCCCCTGGACCAGTTTAGGGTGGCTGAAAGAGGGCGTTATCCGCCCTCCGCCGACGCCCGGTGCGCCTGCTGTGGGTCGGGTGAGAGGACGAGATCTCCCTCTCCCTGTCCACAGCCTCTGCGAGACGACTGTTTCGCAGAAGGAAACCACCGCATCCCAGGACTCATCACTGCCGACCATCGACTCGATTACGGCAGTGACAGCTCCCTGCCGGCCGAGATGAAGGCACGGCGCAGCTCCTCCGCGCGTGGCATACTCTGCCAGCGTATGCCGCTCTCGGCAGTTGATGCAGTAGTGCTACCGGGCGTCCAGCTCCATGTTTATGCGACACAGGTACTTTCCGAAGCAACCATGCCCCGAAAGTACCTGTGTAATCCGAAACATCAGGGAGCCCTGCCTTCTCCCGAGCCAGTCCGCCAGTACCGGCCGGATCTCCTCGATGGTGGTGAGGCCTGCGGTAGGGCACGAAAGCCTGTCCCGCCATTCTGCCACCAGGACCTCTCGGAGCTGCGACCGACGCTGCTCGAGCTGACGCCGTGAGCCGGGTGGCGGCGCCTGCCGGAGACCATGAAACCATGGCCTCCGACTTGTTGAGCGCCACCTCCAGGCCTAGGCGACGTATGCGGCCCACCACCTGTGATACCGCAGCCGTCGCCAGCAACGTTGTTTCCCTGTGCGAGCTCTCCCGGGTGGTGATCAGCGTGTCGTCCGCTTAACTCGTCAGATCTCCCCTCAGTCTGAGCTCGCCTCTCAACAACCAGTGGTACGTCGTCTACGTTATGAAAAATCAAAGCATGGGAAAGAGCTTCAATGATTGAAGAACGTCTAACCGGACTGGCACTTCTCCACGTCCATAAAAACGTACCCATTGAAATAGAGGAAGTGATAAAACATTTCGGCAGGAGACGTAAAAGAAAAATTGATTTCGTTATTTAATTAGGTATTTTTATGTTCAGTAGGTACTTATTAATAAAATACCTTCTTTTTAATTGTATCTATTATTATCAAAGTTTAATTAAAACTTCTTCTGACTTGACCACGACTATGTGACCCCATATGTGGCGTGTGTGACTCATGACCCATGTGTGGGCCCCGGTGTGACTATGTGGCGCCAAAGCTGGATCCGCCCTTGGGTAAGCACCCAATATAGCGGAGCACCAACCAAAACCGATGACCTGGGCCTGTAGCCAATGTAACATCGCTTTGTAGCGAAGCAAAATAGACTATCAAACCAACCAATAACTAAAACGATTGATCACGCGACGCGATAAATCACGTGGTCAATCGTTCCCGTCATTGGTTGGTTTGGTATTCGATTTCCCTTCGCTACGACGCGATGTTACATTGACTACAGCGGCTGATGCTTGATCGAACCTTGCTGGGCCTTCCCTAGGAAACTAGAGATCTCACTCGGCAGGGGCCTGGTCGCACGAGCGTCGTTAAGCGCTTCGGGCGCACCTACAGTCACACACACAGAAAGACACACTGATGACCGCCGGAGAGGAGGCGCACCTCAACGGCGCCAACATAGGTGTGCTAAGATGGTACCCCTAGGGTGCAACCCAATGACGGGTCTTCATTTTTGGGGACCGAGAGTGCAAGACTACCCTCATTGAGCCATAAAGGAGCCCCCAAACTGTCTCCTCGCGTCCCCGTCTCGGGGACGCAGAGAAGTATAACGAAGCAAGGCCGGCTTCAGATTGTAGGTGCGGGTTGGCAGATGTCACGTCTTCGAAGTTTTTTTTAGGACGTACCGGTTTCTTCTCGATGATTTCCTTCATCGTTTTATGAGCAGTGGTGATGAAGTAATTTACACAAAGTAAAGCGCCTGACGGAGTACGAAGGAGGAGGGAGGGAGGGTACTAACCTACTACCTACAACTTGTAAGTCGCGGCCCAGTAGGTACCCATTTATTGGGTCCTAATGGTTTCGCCATTAGGCCACACTAAATGGGTACTAAAAATGTGTCAACTTTCGTCAGTCACGAACTTATTTGACACGACTAATGTTATGTCCCATTCAAAATAAAAAACGACGTATTACTAATAACAAATTAATGTGACGTTACAGGTTTGATCATCGACGCGTTCGGAGAGCTCCGTGACCAGCTGGAGTCCGTCAAGGAGGATATGGAGTCCAACTGCTTCATATGTGGCATCAATAAAGACTATTTTGATAAAGTATGTATTATGTATATTCTAGTCGCAAATCTGAAGAATTTAATAGAAATACCTTTCATTAGTCAACGATCGAGTATTTACTTATTTAGCAGAAATAAATACTGTTACGGGCTAGGGGTACTTAAACGCCGGTTAAGGGTTACGAAGTTTATTGGCAACGAAGGTACAGTCGATTGTAGGCAATGACAAGTAGAATGTAGCTGATGTGCACCGAAGTCTTCCCTTATGTCCACGAAGTCCGTGTTGTAAACACACAATAACAGTACAGATGTTACTCCACGTAGTACTCACAGTTCTCGTTACAGTTGTCGCAGTAGGTATTCTCAAAGATCGCTTCTTAACTGTCGCTGTTTTCGTATCGCTAGTCGAGTGTAGACTGACTCTGGGCCGGCGTCGCGGCGGTATATATAGCCCAGCTGATCGAACATTCCAGATTCCTCTAGACGTAATAATAATAGCACATAACTTCGAGGTCACTCGGAAGTACCTACGGTAATTCCCGGAAACGGGTTTCTAGAAATTTCGATGTCGACACTTTGTTGACAAAACTATTGAGACATGTACCATTCGATAGGCCGTCCTAAGTCTAGTAATGCGTTTTTTATTGTGCTTAGAAAATGTCTAGATCTGGGGAAATAGGACCTAAAAGTGACACACTGCATGTCACGCGATATTGAACCTTATGCCATCGACATAAGGTCCATTCGTAACATTGCCCCCTTCTTAGTCATGCTCGTCCCGAGCATGATTAGATCCATAATAGCGAGCCAGGCGGTCTACGTGTACGATCTTCAGCTTCCCTCTAGGCCCTTTCTTAATCCTGTAGGTGACATCGTTTATTCTGGTTACTATCGTGTACGGACCCTCCCATTTGGCTTGGAACTTTGGACTCTTTCCTTTTATTCTAATGGGATTATGCAACCATACCAAAGTTCCCTCTTCGAATCCGGGCACGTTAGCTTTGCGGTCGTATCGGATCTTCATTTTCTCACTGGTTTTCAGACCATTCTCTCTCACTAGCTCATGTATTCCATCTAATTTACGCCGCAGGTCGGCCACATAGTCGACGGCTAGGATAGGAGTATCGGGAGGTGTTCCGGTTAGTGCATCTATGGGTAGTCTAATTTCTCGGCCGAAGTTGACTTTCGCCGGTGTGCAGTTTGTGCTATCATGTGTTGCTGAGCGGTATGACATTAAAAAGAGTGGAATGTATTGGTCCCAATCCCTTTGATGTTCTTCCACTACCTTGGCCAAATGATTCTCCAACGTCTGATTGAATCTTTCGACCATTCCATCTGACTGTGGGTGATACGGTGTTGTACGAGTCTTATGTATCCCGAGTAGTTGGCAAACCTCTTGAAATAGTGAAGACTCGAAGTTTCTACCCTGGTCAGAGTGTAACTCCAAGGGAACGCCAAATCGACAGAACACCTCGTGAACTAGCTTTTTGGCGACTGTATGAGCTTCCTGGTTAGGTACTGCAAAAGCTTCTGGCCATTTGCTGAAATAGTCTTGCATGACGATGATATACCTATTCCCTTCTTCAGTAACAGGGAATGGCCCAGCTATATCGACAGCAACTCTTTCCCATGGTGCACCAACATTGTACACTTTAAGTCGACCTCTGGCTCTCGTTTGCGGTCCCTTTACTGAGGAGCAGGCTACACATTTTCTACACCAGTCCTCTATGTCCTCGCGACAACGCACCCAATAGAATCTTTTTCTCACCTTCTCCAGGGTTTTCTTTACTCCTAGATGTCCTCCGGATACTCCGTCGTGCACCTGTCTTAGCACTGACGCGACTTTATCGCAGGGAACAACTATCTGTAAGGTGACCTCCTGACCACTGGGTGATTCCCATTTCCTCTTGAGAACTCCATTATCAATTATCAGGCTGTCCCATTGAGCCCAGTAACTTTTTACTGTTGGGCTAAGCGCCGATATTTCACTCCAAGCGGGCCTCTGGCCACGTTGCTTCCACTCGATTACTGCTTTCAGGTAACTGTCTTCCTTTTGTGCGTCTTTCAATGATTGATTATCCCAGTCTTCATCCAAAGCGTTTACCCGGATAATCCTTACGATCTCTTTCTTTTCCTGTTTGGCACATTGTCGGCAAGATTCTTCGCAAGGTCGTCTAGACAAAGCATCAGCATTATTGTGTGACTTGCCTTTTCGATGTTCAGTGACGAAGTCAAATTCTTGCAGCTGCTCTATCCACCTTGCTACTTGTCCTTCTGGGTCCTTGAACTGGAGGAGCCACTGTAAGGCAGCGTGATCGGTACGAAGTGTAAACTGCCTCCCAATCAGATATTTCTTGAAGTGTTGTAAGGTCTTAACAACGGCTAGAAGTTCTCGGCGGGTAACACAGTAATTTCTTTCTGGCTTGGAAAGGCATTTGCTGAAATATGCAATCACGACCTGCCTATCTCCTTGTGTTTGAGAGAGAACTCCTCCAATACCAACATTGCTGGCATCCGTGTCTACCAAAAATCGACCTTCCCGACTAGGGTAACCTAATACAGGAGCCTCACACAAGTGAGTTTTCAGTAGCGCAAATGCCTGTTCGCAGTCAGAGTTCCATTCAAATTGACACTTTTCCTCTGTTAAACGATGCAACGGCTTCGCTAACTCGGAGAAGTTCTTCACAAACCGACGGTAATATGCACACAGACCCAAGAAAGAGCGTACCTCAGTTTTATTACGAGGCGTAGGCCACTTCGAGACGGCTTTTATTTTCTCAGGGTCTGTTCGAATTCCTTGCGCCGAAATAATGTGTCCCAAGTATCCAACCTCTTTCTGGAATAGTGTACACTTACTAGGACTGAGTTTTAAATTCGCTTCACGCAGTTTCTGAAAGACTTTCTCCAAATTGCGTAGGTGCTCTGCGAAGTTTCGTCCCATAATGATGATGTCATCCAAATAGACCAGGCATGCATCACCAAGCAACCCCACCAAGATGCGCTCTATTAGGCGCTCAAATGTAGCTGGAGCATTGCACAGTCCAAAAGGCATGACATTGAATTGCCAGAGACCGTTCCCAGGACCAGTGGTGAAAGCGGTCTTTTCTTTATCCTGCTGACAGATTTCCACCTGCCAGTATCCACTTTTGAGGTCAACTGTGGAGAACCATTTCATGCCACTTAGCAAGTCCAAAGTGTCATCTATACGTGGCAGGGGATAACTGTCCTTTTTCGTGGCATCATTCAACATCCTGTAGTCAACGCAAAACCTTGTACTGCCATCCTTTTTCTTGACTAGGACAACTGGAGATGACCAAGGGCTGGTAGACGCTTCGATAATCCGATTTTTCTCCATATCTCTTAACATTTCCGACACTTCCTGTTCTCTTGCAAAGGGGATACGACGTGGTCTCTGTCTTATCGGCTGTGTATCGCCCCTATATGGTGTTTGACGAGCCCGGTCCTTCCCACGTCACTGTCGGTCTTAGAGAAGATGTCATGGAAGTTATGCAACAGTTGCTTCACTTTGTGACTTTCGAACTTATTTAAATTGCCCTTACAATTTTCGAGTAGCGTCGATACATGTTCCTGCCACTTCTTATCACGTTCCTTTTCGTGCGCCTCTGTTTTTCTCAACGATGCTACATGGTCGCACACACCAACTATGCAATTCTTTTCAAGAATTATTTCTTTGTTACTAACGTTGATAATGCGTACTTTTGGTTTATCGGAAATCATCATCAGTGTCCTTGCTGTTATCCAGTCTGGGTGATCTCCAGAATCTTCTATTATAATGCAACGTTTACGGCATCCTATTGGTGATAATCTAATATCTACTAAGGTTTCTGATCTTGGTGGTAATACCGTTCTCCTTACACAGTACACTGACCCCTGTTTTCCACCTTGAAGAAATACTTCTTGTTCTGGAAAACTCAATACTCCTTTTACTACATTAAGGACGCACTGCTGTTTCTTCAAAAAGTCCAGTCCTATTATGCAATCATCTGTAATATTCGCTACTAAAACAGGGGGCGTGAATGTCTTATCACCCATTTTCAAAGTCACATTCGTTTCACCAAGGACGAGTACTGGTTGGCCGGTGGCGGTTTGTAATCGGCATTGTGAAGACCCTCTTTTCCATGCTATGGTCCGAGGAAATAGCTCCGGTCGTGCAATAGTTCTTGATGCACCAGTATCCAACGTGAAACTGCATGACTTACCATTCAGTTCTCCTTCTATAATAAGACTGTTTCCATCGCCCACTTGTGATACTGTTATAATGGGGGCTTCAGGTCGACCAGCCAGTACTCGCCCCATAGCCCTGGCTGTTCTTAGTTTAAATCCTCGGCTTCCACCTGTGTCCCAGAAGTACTTCTTCCCTTAGACTTCCTGGGACAATTGATCCGAATATGACCCTTTTCGCCGCACTCATAGCAGGTTGGTCCTTGCCGAGTTTTTATTATTTGGGTTACCTCGCGAATGCGGTGGTGTTGTCGGCCGTCTTGGCGTACTGCTTCCACCTCCAAAGCGTGTGTCAAGGCTGCCTTCAGAGTCTGATGGTGACCCAGACGAACTGCAGCCCTGACTTCTGCATCTCGGATTCCATCAGTAAAAGCTTGCACCGTAGTTGCATCAATTAATCCCGGTGTTGATGCATACGCCCTCCGAACAACACGTTCTATTTCCGTTGCCCATTGTTGCAAACCCTCACTGCTCTTCTGTGTGCGGTCGCGGAGTTGAGCCCTGTAGACATGTTCGAGGTGTTTCTCCCCGTATCTAGACTCCAACGCTTCTAGCAGACAGGCTAGGGTATTGCAATCGCCGGAAATATTTTCGAGAATTTGTACCGCATCACCACGCAGAGCAAGCGTAAGAGCGGTTACCGCTTGATCGTCGTCCCAGTTGTTGCCTTTTGCGACCTTTTCGAATTGAAGGCGGAAGGCCACCCATGACGTTGTTCCGTCAAAATGAGGTACTTGGAAAGTCGGCAAAGCACTAGGTACCGATACCACACCTTTAATAACGCCTTTTTGTACCTTCTCCTGCAGAAATTCTACTTCCTTCCCAAACTCCATGATGGTACTGTTTAATTTCTCCATACGCGCATCTTGTTTGTCTATGCGCGTATCTTGCTGGTCCATACGCGCATCTTGTTTGTCTATGCGCGTGTCTTGATGGTCCAGACGGGCATCTTGTTGAACTGTTTTTATTCTAAGTTCATTGACCTCTTCTTTGGTTTTTTTCCATTTTTCGTTTAATCCTAATACCAGCTGCTGGGATTCCTTTATTTGTGCCTGGGTTTCTGCCTGGGATTTATCTATTTTTGCTTGGGTTTCTGCCTGGGATTGTTTTATTTCTGCCTGGGATTCTGCTATACCTTTTATTTGCGCCGTCAAGTGAGCCAGTAACGCTGATAAATCGAATCCAGTGCTTCCGGAAACAGTGGTGGTAGTAGGCGCACTTATAGGTGTTACGATGGCCGCTTCTACTCTGGGTGCAGGGTCACTTCGCGATTCTTCCTCTTGACGCGCCAAATCCATCGCTGCTTGTCGTCGCGTGCGAACTTTCTCGTCTTCCCTTGGCGTGATCGGCATTTCGCTTCTGACACCAGTTGTTACGGGCTAGGGGTACTTAAACGCCGGTTAAGGGTTACGAAGTTTATTAGCAACGAAGGTACAGTCGATTGTAGGCAATGACAAGTAGAATGTCGCTGACGTTGCACCGAAGTCTTCCCTTATGTCCACGAAGTCCGTGTTTTAAACACACAATAACAGTACAGATGTTACTCCACGTAGTACTCACAGTTCTCGTTACAGTTGTCGCAGTAGGTATTCTCAAAGATCGCTTCTTAACTGTCGCTGTTTTGGTATCGCTAGTCGAGTGTAGACTGACTCTGGGCCGGCGTCGCGGCGGTATATATAGCCCAGCTGATCGAACATTCCAGATTCCTCTAGACGTAATAATAATAGCACATAACTTCGAGGTCACTCGGAAGTACCTACGGTAATTCCCGGAAACGGGTTTCTAGAAATTTCGATGTCGACACTTTGTTGACAAAACTATTGAGACATGTACCATTCGATAGGCCGTCCTAAGTCTAGTAATGCGTTTTTATATTGTGCTTAGAAAATGTCTAGATCTGGGGAAATAGGACCTAAAAGTGACACACTGCATGTCACGCGATATTGAACCTTATGCCATCGACATAAGGTCCATTCGTAACAATACATAATAAATTGACTTAATTTATTTATACCTAACATATTTTGTAAGAAACTTCTTTTTTTAACCATAATTATGTACCTACTACAATCTGTCTCTGAGTAAATAAATTTATTATTATTTTGGCAATAATAATGAAATGCGCAAATTCACCCAGTTGTTAATGTAAATAAATTATTTATAATAAAAGGTAGTTACAGTTACTTCTCAGTAGACGGAGTTTCTAGTAATTTCGATAACGACCTTTCGCTGTCAATATTGATGAAACCTGTACCGTTCGATAGGCCACCCTAGGTCTAGCTATGCATTTTTAGATCGTACCTCTACAATACCTAGGTCTTAAGATATAGGGCTTAAAAGTTACTTAAGACATGTCACGTAATATTGAACCTTGTGCCATTGACATAAGGTGCATGCATAACAATATTTTAACCTATATTTTCTTCACAGGTACCGCACGGCTTCGACACTCATGTACAACGGGAGCATAATCTAGCGAACTACATGTTCTTCCTTATGCATCTCATTAATAAACCCGACACAGAATATACAGGTATGAATATCTTAAATGTTATTTATTTCATTTTCTATCTAATAATGGCTCAGATTCTAGAAGATAGATATGAGAGATCCCAGGAGACGCCCTGGTCGGGAGACGACATCAAACTCCCGGCCACCGTAAGCGCGGGCTTGCGGGCGGTGAGCAGTGGGCAGCTCGCCGCACGGTAAGGACCAGCCCCCTAATCGGCGGACACATTTTTGTCAAATGATTGCGACTAGTTGGGATCAGTTGGGATCGTTCGGACTGCCCATTGGTCCGTTCGATCCAAACGATCCCAACTAGTCGCAATCATTTGACAAAAATGTGTTCGCCGATTAGGGGGCAGGCCCAAGTCGACAAGCGTTGTGTTTCACGCGCGCCTCAACGACATGTCAGCACATCGTGACGGGGTCCACGAAGACCGAAGCCTCCTGGGTCAAGGTTGCGGGTTGGATAAAAAAGAATCCGTGGCCCTGGCCGTCGCACAGGCAAGTGATGAAACACGGGTGGGTTTTAGTCAATAAAAGTCTGACACGCCCTTCCGCTTCGCCCAAAGCGGGAGAGGTCTTTTGATGATTTCCCATCCCAAATTTAAAAAAAATGATAGAGGATAAAGATTAGTTTAATCCTGTCAATTTAGTCCGCGCCTGACTTCAACCGCCATGTTTTTAATTAAGTCTAAACTGTCCACGAAGTCCAGTCCGAAAGAGAGGCTGTGGTAGAGCGTACTAATGTTGCACTTCAGGCAGTATCCGAATGGGGTGAAGCCAATGCCGCCAAAACACAGGCGTGTTTGTTCACCGCAAAAAGAGCCCGTTCACCTTGGCTCCTGCTTTTCGATTAACTTCAGAACCTTGCGCCCAACCTGCTAGCGACTTGGCAAGTATCACATCCTTTAGTGACGAAAATGTGACGCACATTTTAATATTCACTATAATTTGTGACGGCCTTGGTCTGGTCGATATTGCTTGTTGAAGCAATGGCTGTTTACACCTTGCGCCCACCAGTTTTCTTATGATTATTAGTTTCGGTTTCTCGTTTCTTGTTACGATAGCTAAACGCATTCATCACTGATATAAAATTCAGGTTTCAACCCTGTAAGATCTCAAGTTTTCGAAATATGAGGAGGACGTAAGGTTCATAATTATGAACGTTACGCCCACCGTGTATCTCGACAATGGCTGGACAAAGAGTTGGAAACTTTGATTATTCTGCAGTGACGGATATGTGACATTAGTGCCACGAGCATTTAGACTTGTTAAATCTATGTTTGTACAAAAATTATTGTGACCCTTTTCAATGTATGGTAAACTTTCATTAAACCATAACTTTTCTAAATTACAGTAACGCGTAGTTAATGCTTTTCGGCATGTATCTTTGGAGTGTACCGACCGCCTTTAGCTTTTGGGACTTGAGATTTACTCAAACCTAAACTTTGTTTCACTAAATCCAAAGCCAAGATGTCTACCAGGAAACTTGGCATTATTGCAAAGGTTCGGCGATACTTCACACCGGGTCAGCTCCTAATATTATACAAGGCTCCGGTCCGTTCGTGTGTGGAGTACTGCAGCCACGTTTGGGCTGGTGCCGCAAAATGCTACCTGGCTAATTTGGATTCGGTGAAAAGGCGTGCGAAGGCTAATTGGCGACCCAGATTTGGTTTGTTGGTAACAGAGTTGGTTAAACCAATATTCTTCTAATGACAACCTCTTTCTAATAGAAGTCTGGGCCTGTAGCCAATGTAACATCGCTTCGTAGCGAAGCGAAATCGAATACCAAACCAACCAATGGCGGGAACGATTGACCACGTGATTTATCGCGTCGCGTGGTCAATCGTTTTCGTTATTGGTTGGTTTGGTATTCGATTTCGCTTCGCTACGAAGCGATGTTACATTGGCTACAGGCCCTGAAGTCTGTTTCTAATAGAATTCGTGGTGGCCTACTGGTTAAAACACTAGCCTCTCAAGAATGAGGGTGCGGGTTCGATACCAGGTCAGGCAAGTACCAATGTAACTTTTCTAAGTTATATGTATTTTCTAAGTATATCTTGGACACCAATGACTGATTAAAAGATGAAGGAAAACATCTTGGGGAAACCTGGACTTTAAGTCTGAACCGGCCAGCCGGCACCGAGCAAGCGTGGTGATTACACACAATCCATCTCTGTATGAGAGGAGACCTGTACCCAGCAGTGGGACGATAAAAAGATTGATGATGATGAACATCCTTCTAATGACTTAACCTCATTTTTCCAGGTCAAGAAACGTATGTATGGAACATGTACACGCAAAGATGCTGGGACTTCTTCCCGGTCGGAGACTGTTTCAGAAAGCAATACGAAGATCTGATGGGAGAATAGACAACCCTCTAGCCACCGATAATCTAGAACATTCGCTTTATCGTAGCAATCTCGAATTTATTGCTCAAATTGACACCAATATATAGAATTTTCCAAAGATTTTTGTAAAGATTCGACAAATATTTCGAAATGATTTTGTAAATAATTTATGGATTTTTTGATGAATATTTTAGTAACATCTTTTTTTTTATGATTTTTAGTTTTAGTTATCTTTTTCTTTTTGAAAGAACATGCAAAGTTTAGTAAATTGTGGTTGTGGAATTAAATTTAAAGGAACGAATCTTTGCCCAAATCACATACTTAAGTAAAAAAATAAATATCAAATTCTTCATTATAAAATTCAAATTCTTGAAAATAATTAGAATTATTTATAGTGAAAGAGATACATTTACTATTTCTTATGTAAAACTTAAGGTGGCCTTTCCATATAAACTTTTTTATTTTTAACTATTTCGATATAATTTATGTAAGATAAATAAATAAAATTGTTAAAATAAAACTATTTAATTTGACGTTTTCAGAAGTTTTATTTTTCCTTAATTATAAGATATCAGTCTTAAAAAACTAATAATACTTAAAACTATTATGCAACATGAGTTTTAGTTTGTAATTTTAATTATTGCCTTTTCATCAGTTATTTTAGTGTGCGCAAGAGTTAACAACTGACTAAGAACTACTGTTTTAATGGATTTAGTAAGTATTCGGACCAAAAATATTATGTCTTTAATTTTTCATTTACATCACAATTTTTTTTTATACCCGCGAACACTTTCCATGTTATTTGATCTACATTTGTGCTAAATGAATGGTTATAGTTTGCGCGTCACTTTCTCAGCCATCGTGTACGGAATGAACTCACAATAATAACCTCACACAAAAGAGACAAAACAATCAAATTATTTCTACTTTTTAGGCCCTGCTAGCCTCAAAAAGACGGGTGTAAAGAGCATAGTCTTCAACTACAGGCATTTCTATGCCTAAATGGAGACTCCATAACAAGCAATGTACAGACGACAGCACATCCAGCTACTACAATCTGTCACTTATTAGATTTTCAACTTTATCTCTAAAGCATTAAGGCCTCTGCCTCGAATCTTGCGGGCAGCGGGGCGGCGGCGAGCGGTGATCGAGCGTTAGGAATATATTTGAATCAAAAAGATGTTGCCGCAAGTGTTCTGAGATTTCTTTCGCGAATAAAAACAAATATCTCGCCGACACAATCATGAACACAACACTACGCGGCTATAGTGACGCGCGATCTGCGCGCTAGTTTCGAGAACGGGTCTTCGATGCCCCCTCGGCTCCCGCGCCGCTGCCGCCGCCGCCCTGCTGCCCGCAAGATTCGAGGCAGCGGCCTAAGGCTCAAGGTGGATTGGGAATATCTGACAGTTTGGGGTAACTTGACCTGCTGTCGTCCGTACACCAAAATGCTTTTAAATAAACTTTTATTTGATTGCTTTGTCTATATTTTGTGTGAAATAATACTGTATCAATGTTTAGCTGAATCATAAATGGGAAAATGTTACTGCTACTTGGTAAAGTGCGGCTTATTCGACTTGATGGTAGTGCGATGTTGAGCTATGCTCCACCTCTCACTGCCCTCAGCATCTCAAAATATACAGTCAAAGAAAACTCTGTGCTGCTAACAACAATCCCGTGGAAGTGCTGAAGACTTGGGCCTACACGACATGAGTCATACCACCCACACGAAGAAGGCGAATCTATGTAATGCATAATATGTTTTGGTCACACATTGATACATTACTATGGAACAAATATTGCAGACATTTAAAAAAACACACACATCTAAATTAGCCATTTAGTTAGCCGCCTAACTTTTTAACTTGACGGCAGCCAGCAAACTGACGGCCTGAATATTATTCAATAAATTATAGTTTAGGTTGGTCCAACCACGTGAGAGCCGAATTGGACGCAGTAACCAAGCCAAGATACACCGACCGAATGGATTAGGTTGGGAGTCGTTGGGACTGTCGACAACTGCTCATGAGCACGAAGCGAGGCGAGCACTACTCAAACGCCAGGCGGTTGACTAAAAGGCTAATTTAACTAGCTGGCTACGATTTATACAGCTGAATATTGCTCATCTATCAAACTAGTTTTTCGTTGTACACACCAGAGAGTGAAAAATATGAAATTTCCTATAAAAATGAAATAAATAGTAGGTATTACAAAACATATCGAAGAAAGTACGGTTTTCAAATAATTCCATTGATCACAATTCATGCAAATATTAAAATAGCCGATTTCACAACAATTTTATTACACAATCCATCCATTTCAGTATCAAATACTTTTTAATTTTGATATAGTTACTTTTAAAAATGCACACAAATGCTGACAGAGGAATACACTAAACTCTAAGTGCTTCAGGATTGTTTAGAAAAGATAAAATATCCCGATAAATAGGTACAGTCATCATCAACATACCCAGCGTTAATCCCAGTCGCATCCGAAGCCTTTTCAGCTTTGGAGTCAGGGGTCCGCTTTACCAGTCTAACTGCTAATTTTGGCTAAACTCAGAGAAGTAAGATGAGATAGCCATGATGCGAAAGTATGATTTTAATTTAAATAATAATAAGAAAGCTTTTCTTAAGAGTTTAATTGAATGTTTTCTTATGTCAGAGGAGGTTGATTTGGTCCATTAAAACTTTATAGCAGTTTAAACATTTGGATCACTAGAATTTCAATTCTTAATATAATACCGCGCTTTGCCATCGACGATTGCATCACTGTTTACCATCAGGCAAGATTGCGGGCAAGCACTAAAGTTCATTTCAGATAATAATGGGATAAAGTTTGTTCACTCCTTCTACTATATTCCCCACGATACAAAAAACAATGTACAGGGAAGTGTCGGTAACACGATCAAAACAAGTGTATCGTTGTGGTCTTACCACGATACGATATTACCACAACCACAACGACACGATATTATTATTGTTTTTGCATCGTTTTTTATTGTTTTTCCAGTCAGTCAGGTACCAGTGTAACTTTTCCAAAGTTATATGCACTTTCTAAGTATATCTTGGACACCAATGACTAATTAAAAGGTGAAGGAAAACATCTTGAGGAAACCTGGACTTTAAGTCTGAAATTACCAATCCGCATTGAGCAAGCGTGGTGATTGCGCTCAATCCTTCTCTGTATGAGAGGAGACCTGTGCCCAGCAGTGGGGCGATAAAAGGTTGATGATGATGATGATGATGGTCGTTTTTGTATCGTGTGGGAATATTGGGATACATTAGTAGGGGAGGGGTGAACAAACTATATCGCAAGAATATCTGAAATGAACTTTAGTTGTGTTTTAAAAAAAAACATTGTCACAGGCGTCACAGCTGATGTGGAAAATTGTCAACCAATTTTTGGAGGCTACTGTATATCCAACTACAAGCGAAGACGTTCAGCCTCACAAACGCCACATAACAACAAGGAGTATTTTAAATCATTCTTTTTAAAAAACTCCTTCGTTGTTAGATTTTATAGTATTTTATTTGAATGATTTTCTATAATTTTCATTGCGTTTCTTCTTCTGTCTGTCCAAGGTTTGTTTTCGTGTTTCTCCAATATTATGTTAAAAAAAAATACTATACTCCGTTTGCGTTAGCTTTAGACAAAAGAGGCAGAGAAGCAAAACATTTAATTTTCGAGATTAATCAAATTATTTTATTAAGTAATGGTTTCAAAATAAGATTTTAACAAGCCGAAAGATCATGTTAATAATTATAACAAAATAAAAACAAAACAATAACAACCAAATAGCGGATATCGGTAAAAACAGGGGCCCTAGCCAATGTAACATCGCTTCATATCGAAACGAAATCGAAATTCGTCATCGTCTACTTTATTATGCCTATTCACAGTTTACAAACTAATTTAAATTTAAATTCAGTTCATCTTTTCCTTTATAGTTCATTAAGAAAAGCACAGATGACTAGTTTGACAGGTCTTAACTGTTAAGACCTGTCAAACTAGTCCTCTGTCCTTATTTGTAATTTAGTTTGTAAACTGTGAATAGGCTTAATAAAGTAGACGATGACGAATTTCGATTTCGAAGCGATGTTACATTGGCTAGGGCCCGTGGTCAGATAGCATCGAGAAGTGAATGACAATCAAATCAATCACAGCTATGTATTTTTTTCGGAAGTCATTTTAACCTGGCAAAATTAAAAACACCCTGCTGCCAAAACATATGAACGGATTAGAAAATATTTCAGATTTGGTAGACTTATAGTAAAATGTATAGCGTTCCAGGTACTGACGACCCCTGATTCTAAAAGGTTTTTAACATGGACACTAGTAGAACATAAAAACTAACTAATGTAATTATTTAATAGCCTCATAAATTTAGAAGATAGGTAGTCCAAATGAGTTAATTATTAAATTAACTCATTTGGACTACCTATCTTCTAAATTTATGAGGCTAACAAATAACAAACATAACAGACAAACAAACAAATGGTATATAAGTTGTTTATAATAAATTCAGCATCAATCTTAACCGTAACAAAACACAATACAACCCTATTTTTTTGTTTATCCAAGCAACTGAATCGATTCCAATCATTTTTACACCATGATATATTTTTTCCCAAATACATTTATAAAATGTTGTAATGCGAGCGCGCGCACGCAGCTTATGATAGATCATAGTACTTGCGCGCGGCCAACACCTGACGCCATAGGTCAACGCACCGCGCTCTCCCGCCCGCGTGGAGCTTTGACCTTATTTTTGTTGGGACAACCAAGTAGAATAGCAAGCTCATAACTATGTGATCTTTCATGATATCTTTTTGAAATTTCGTACATCGATTCATTACTTAAAAATACTTGACACGTGTTTCGGGTTTCGCATAAAAAAAAATAACGTTTTTTAAACTTTTTTTTTTTATAATTATAAACTAGTGCTTGACTGCAATCCCGCCTGATGGTAAGCAGTGATGCAATCGTTGATGGTAAAGCGCACTAGTTTATTAAGCCTATTCACTTAAAAAACTAAGGAATAGGAAGGATGACGGCAGTTGAGCGAGGTGATGCAATGTTAAACCCAAGACCAACACGACCAAATGATGCTGCGCTAGAGGAAGATTGATCTGGATACTCTCCATGACCAAACTCCCGACACAACAACATTTGGCGCATCGTACCCGCCACACATCGCAACACAACTGCTCAGACCCGTCCTCCGTACGGTAAAGGTTGTTTTTAGGGTTTAAAAAACCTTTTTAAACCCTAAAAACAACCTTTTTTAACTTCTGTCTAATGCTGCCACGAATGGAGTATACAATATTTTTTATACTTTGAGTTTTAGTTTTATTTCACTTCACCAAGCACACATACATACAGTCCATTTCTATCGCCTTGATTTTCAAAATATAATTTACTTACATAATCTAATTGACTGATGGCTGCTTATGAGCTAAGTATAACGTAAATATGCTAGTCAATGCACTAACCAAGAAAATAACATCAAACCATCGATGGTAGAAGTTGAACTGCAGATCTCCGAGCACTTGGGTGATGATGATGCGGTATTCGGGTGGCATGTTCATCCGCATGAGGAGTACGGAGGAACAGAAGTACATGCCCATGATTTGAGCGAGAATCAGCACGATTATGTTTGATGATTTCGATGAGGAGATTTTGTAGAAAAACTGTAATAATTTTTTAACGTTAGTATTTTGCTAAAGTCTTCTATTGAAGCCTATAAAAATGATGAAAAACAAAAATTTAAAAAAAAATACATATAAATGAAAAAGACATTTTTCAGTAATTACAAACCTAATCGCTAGGTTTAGGATTTTCTCTTAAAGCAAACCGATAATAATGAAATACATTTTTTTTGTTCTTTATTCGTTTCTTTTTTTTTTATTTTTTGTTCATCAACATATTTTGAATAGGTTGGGGATTACTGGGAAAAACCTTTCCTATGTCTTTTATTTTATTAAATTTTGGTTTCATTGTTTTTAATTTCGGTTTCCTGGACATTCTTGGCTCTGCACGCAACCAAATCCAATTTCATATTATTATTTGTTTATATCTAAGACACAGACTAATTTACATTCGTTTAAAAAATACAAAAGCCGCTATAGATTTCTGAAATTTTGCGCTGACAATAAGTAGTCTATATGGATCCCCACTGGCATGTTACCATCAAGAACTTACCTTGGTCAGTGTGAGCAGTAGCCCTCGAATGCTGGTCAGTACAATACAGCCCACTAGTATAAAAGACACGTGTTGCGACCAGAAGGCGACATCAATGTTCCAGCCCAGCCAGTGGACCACTATCTCCAGGCCGCGGGTCACCGGGTCCTTCTTGCCGACTCGGTCGAAGACTATGTTTATTGTTGACTGTGGACAGAGAGATTTTTATAAAAAAAAAAAATAATTAAAAATGGTGGGAGTTAAAGCTGAGAACAAAAAAAAACCATTAATAAATATAGTTCAAAAAACTAAAAATACATTCTTTTAAAAAATATCAAACTAAAAAGTTAAAAATAATTTTAATAAATGAGAAATAAGCGTGAGGCGCTTTGTGCCATAATTTTTGTTTAGTAAGCACCTCACGTTTTTTTCTCATTTATTAAATATACATATTTTTAACTTTTTAGTTTGATATTTTTTATAAACATGTTTTATTAGTTGTAAGGCAGGATACTTACAATAAAAATCTTCCAAACACAGTATAAGGAGAAGAAGTACCCGAGGAAGTTGAAGTACTTCCCCTGGAAGGTATGCGACCACTCAATCTTCTCCCTCATGGTGCGCGCGTCGTGTGCTTCCAGGAACAGCTGGCGGGACAGCTCCTCCAGGCCTGAGATCTCTTGCCGAAGCTGGGTTATGTCTGGAAGAGGGTAATTATAAAAAAAAACATCGAAAGTAATATATTACCAGTATAGCCTTACAATGTAACTTTTCTAAAGTTATATGTACTTTCTAAGTATATCCTGGACACCAGTGACTGAAGGTGAAGGAAAACATCTTGAGGAAACCTGGACTTTATAAGTCTGAAATCGCCAACCCGCATTGAGCAAGCGTGGTGATTACGCTCAATCCTTCTCTATATGAGAGGAGACCTGTGCCCAGCAGTGGGATGATAAAAGGTTGATGATGATGATAACCTTACTTAAATTTGTTGACTTAAGTAAAAGTGGAGTCACTATCTGTCTCGCTCACTCGTGGCAAACATGTCCACTGTCCATCTCTATTGTCATTTTGCCTTAAAATTAAGAACCTACCAAAAGCTTTTGCGAATAAAAAACATTTAAACTGAGTAAAATGGGTTAGCAAAAATCAGGTTAAGTACTGAAGGTTTTCATTTTTTAGTATGAAACTAACGAGTATTGTACCATTTTACAATCCTGATGTGAACTTTTAATGCCACTTGCCAAGGTACTTTAGTACATTTTTTTAAAGGAGGGCCTTTCAAAGACGGAAATTTCTGAATGTGTTTCTAGGGTTACGGTTCCAAATTTAAAATGAACAAAAATAATAAAAACTGTAACCGAAAAATGGTTAAAGTTTGGCCAAATTTCCAGGTTTTTTTAAATGCCCATAATTTTCAATAGATTTTTTTCTAAGTTTTCCCATGATGGTTACAATCGATCCTGACACCCCGTTTCGCTTGACTTTGAGTTCTGGGTCACCCTGTATATAATATACTACATTATTTTTTGTTCATTTGAAGCCCGAAACAGTGTCTCGTATTTTTAAGTAAAGAATCTACGTACAAAATTTCAAAAAGATAGCATGAAAAACCACAAAGTTATGAGCTTGTTATTCTACTATTGGCTGTCCCAACAAAAATATTGTCCACGCTCCACTCGGGTGGGCGAGCGCGCTCGGTAACCACACTACACCAATTTCTAAATGTATTTGGGTAAAAATATAACATGGTGTAAAAATGATTAGAATCGATTCAGGTTTCGCATAAGCAAAAAATAACTTTAAAAGTTTTATCAAACGTTATAAACTAGAGCTTGACCGCGATACGCGATCGATGGTAAGCAGTGATGCAATCGTTGATGGTAAACCGCACTAGTTTAACAGCCTATTCACTATAGTCTTGAAGAAAAAGAATTCAAACACTCACTCTCAGTTCCATGTCCCAAATGATTAGTAATACTTCCAACACTGGACAAGATATTAGTCCAGAAGCCGCCTCTATTCTTAACATTCGATTGGTCCAGCATATACTGCTGTCTCGCTCCCACGCTGTTGGCTTCGGCTAGCGCTATCCTTTTCTTTTTGACTAATATCATGTCCATAGTTTGAAGGAGTTTCTTTTCGATTGATAAGACGTCAGCTTGTGTTACTGGTCTGAAATCAAAATTATTCGTTTTTCGAATTTATTTGAGAGGCTCGCAGATGCACAGGGAAATTCCTAATACCACAAAAAAAATATTGAGAGCCAGCTGACTAAAACCCACGAACACGGGTGGGTTTTAGTTAGTAAAAGTCTGACACTCTCTGGGCGGAACGGAAAAGGTCATTTGATTATTTCCCATCCACGTCAAAAAATAAGGTAGTTGGGAAGACTATGAGTTTTTAAACTCGTAGACATTTACTTCTACTTCTTTATTGTCTTTATTTAACCGTGTTTTTAAGCTATTGCATAGCTTTTATCGCGCCGACTGAATCAAGAAATTCCAATGTGCAACATTTTTGATAAAAAAAACTGCACAATTAAAAAATAAATTCATAATTATATAAGTATGTTGATAAAAAAATGCTACGCAATAGCTTTACCACGGCAGTCCCCGAGTGTTCCACACTTCTATTTTACTATAGTTTTTTAAACTATTGTTACGAATGCACCATGTCAATGGCATAAGGTTCAAACTACGTACGTAACTCTTAAGCCCTATATCTTAAGACCTAACAATTAGAAAGGTACGATATAAAAACGCATTGCTAGACTTAAGATGGCCCCTCAATGAATTGTCGACATCGAAATTACTAGAAACTCATCTCCTGTGAAGTACCTGGAGGTACCTGCTGAACGTACTCGAAATTATGCGCTATTATTATTAATTCTAGACAGATCTGGAATGTTCGATCAGCTGACCTGTAAAAAGCGCCATGACTCTAGCGCGCAGTCAGTCTGCATTTGACTATCGACGCGAAACAAGGGATAAAGAAAAAGCGAACTTTGAGAACATCTACAGCAACAAAGGAAGTTACGTGAAGTAACTTCTGTAGTGTGTATACAACACGGACTTCGTGAACATAAGGGAAGACTTCGGTGCGACATCCGCTACGTTCTACTTGTCATTGCCTACTACCGACTGTACCTTCGTTGTCAATAAACTTCGTAACACTTAACCGGCGTTTTAATATCCCTAGCTCGTAACACTATATTTATTTTACCTTATAAATATGGCCATCGAAGTGTATGGGTAGTTAACCGCACCAAATCCAGATAATAAAGCCATCACGGTGACTCCAATCACTCCTATACGAGACACGCCTTGTTCAATCGAAAATATACCCTGAAATATAAAAAAGAGGCGCAGTTAGTTACTTTGAATAATAACAATAGACTGGAATGCAATGATAACATCATCATCATCATCTCAGCGTTAATCCCAGTCGCATTTGAAGCTTTTTCAGCTTTGGAGTCTGGGTCCGCTTTACCAGTCTAACTGCAAATTTTGGCTAAACTTCGATATTTTCCGTGAAGCGACTGTCGTCTGACCTCCACAACCCGAAGGCGATATCGCAGCATTGCAGTTAGACCAATTGCTGGACTTTTGAGGGCTCCAACAACTCGCAACGACTGCCACTAGATGTTGGTATGGCAACCGGGTCCAATGGCTTAACGTGCTTTCCAAGGCACGACCAGACCAGTGCAAATATTCATATTCATACATACAAATATTTGCACTGCGCGAGGATCGAACCCGCGCTTCCTTGCGCAGCGGCCGCCTTCCCTACCGCTACGCCGCGGAGGCTGTCAACTGGATGAAAATGCAATGATAACATTAGATCCAAAACCGTACGGAGGACGGGTCTGAGCAGTTGTGTTGCGATGTGTACCGGGTACGATGTGCCTAATGTTGTTGTGTCGGGAGTTTGGTCGTGGAGGATCTCCAGATCATCCTCTGGCACAGCATCGTTGGTCGTGTTGTTGGGTTAAACATTGCATCACCTCGCTCAACTGCCGTCTTCCTTCCTATTCACTCAGTTTTTTTGAGTGAATAGACTTAATAAGCTAGTGCGTTTTACCATCAACGATTGCATCACTGCTTACCATCAGGCGGGATTGCAGTCAAGCACTAGTTTATAAGAAATAAAAAAAACATTGATAAAATATTAAACAGATACGATATATTCTAACAAACTGACCAAAAAAAATGTGCCGAACACAGCAGCAGCACACATGCATATTTTTATTCGGCATACATTGGTACAGTGTGAGTGAGATGGAGCGCAATCTAAAGCATAGAGAAGAAAAAGATGGCTAGTGTTTGTCGTTTGCGCTGTTAGTGTTTGTCGTTTGTTTTTACGAGTGTATCGAGAGTGACCAAAGCGAGATACAGGACTTACTTCCTTTTGTACGCTTCATTTTTAGTGCGCTAGTGACATATCTACCTTGGTTTAATATTTTATCAATGAAAAAAAATAAATAAAATAAAAAGCAGCCAAGTGTGTCTTTGACTCTGCAGAGTAAAGTCTCATAGTTGGGATAAATATTTACACATACACAGTATTGTTTTATAGACTGTAAAAAGAAATTTGTATTCCAATCCGTTTATTTATTTAGTTTTTTTATTTGGTTTCCATTTATCATACTTCAACCAAAGCGGCGTTGGTAATGTTACTATCCAATGTTGTTTTCAAACTACATAATTTGTATAGGAATAATACTAAACTTTCACTCACCTGTTTCGGACTTAAAATAGGAAACGGATCTCCAATCTTCCAGAAGAAGTATAAATAAATGAACCAGACAAACATAGTCAATGGTCTTATCATGTTCTGTGACACTGAAACAAAAAGGTATCATGCAATAGAAATCAAATGTCAATTAAGGCTGATTTACACGGTGCAATTTAATTTCCTATGGCATACAATAAAATTGATGCAACATATAACTTGCATCGTCTAAATGGTGTTTAGACAATGCAACTTTTATTGTTGCCAAATCTAATGGAAGCCATATCCAATTAAATTGCATCGTGTAAACCAGTCTTTAATCAAATTAGGTTGAGAATCAACTCTTTTTGAACGACAGCATAGTTTAACTATTGCTACAAGTATAGTGAGACAATAATTATTATTGTCCATTTACATAGTGTATTATTTTATTATAATAAAGTTTTGTCCAGGCCCAACCTAATGGGGCATCCGTTAAAAACCGCATTACCGCCAATGTGATTATTATTAAGTTATATTTTCAAAATTTTCCAGGTTGTTTACAACTCAACTCTAAGTTTTGTTTAATGAGTCTACTGAAACACTTAATAACCTAAGGACTAGGGTTATAACGGACCATCGCCTCCGCTTCCGTTACTGCAGAAGTTCCGCAAGAAATCGTATCTTCGCTTCAGCCTCCGACTCCGCACAATTTTTGCGGAGGATTATTTACGTATTTATAAAATAAATAATGCGCAAGCTGCGACGCTCGACAACTGTCCGGCTGCGTTTGAGCGCGAAATGGTCATGAATCAACTAGTGCGAGACGAGAATGCGGCAAATACAATTTGTTTCTCCTTAATTTTCATTACCAGAAGGTAATATTTTTTTACTATGTGTACTACTATTAATGTACCTACGTATGTAAAATAAAAATTGTGTTTTAATTAACCATTAATTTAAATTTTTTCTATATCTAATTTCACCTCTGCCTCCGTTAACCTTCGCATCCGCAGAGGTGAGACTCGTCGCCTCCGCCTCCGCTAACAAGGCCTCCGTTACAACCCTACTAAGGAGTAAGTTCGGATTTTTTTTTTAAATCTTGTGTTTAGAGGCTTCAGTGCACTCAGGGTGACTATGCCAGCCTCATGGGATCAATCCCAGTGTATCCACACACACATTTGTAAAATTCACGGATTTGTAAAATTTATTTCAAGGTTTATAAATATCTTTTTCGGATCTTGAATCCATACTTACCAAACCTAATATTGCTGAAGCAGAAGTAAGCAATGTAGAATGGTATCAAAGCTATAACCATGAATAGCAGCGAATAGAGGCCCATGTTCCAGTGGAAATAACGGGAGCTGGAAGAAAAGCAGTAATATACATAATTACAGTAAAATTTTTACCAAAGGAGCTCATTCGTTCATTCTATCTCTGTTTAGGCCTGCTGTGACAGAATTATAGAATGTTAGGTAATAAGTAATATGGGCATCAGCCCATACACAGACATCAATCATGGACATCAGTCTGCAGCTCCAATACATTGCTCATAGAATACATACAGAATTTTAGAATTTGGATGTGCGGAGTGAATATGCTCTTAATAAATTAATACGCTCTACCATCAACGATTGCATCACTGCCTACCATCAGATGGGATTGCGATTGCTGAAAAAAATTGTCCTATATCCCTGTATTAACTTAGAAGTCAAAGCTCATTATAAGTTGATGCATAGTAACTTACCTAGAATCCAAATAGTCAATGATTTCAAATATAATGAGCTCAAACATGGTGCAGCTGAGAGCGAAGGTCACGGAGAAGATGAGCTGCACCAGCAAGTGATGGACCTCATAGTCACGGAACAGTTGCTTCACGAAGAATATCCAGCCACCAACAAAGAAGACTATCTGGATTGTTTGTATTCAATGTTAATTTGTTAAGATTCATGTGTAATCTATTCATTTGCTGATTTATGTACAGTATGCATACCGCCTCAATGGTGGCATTGATTAAAAAAAAGGGTAGCTAGTGACCAGTTATCATAAAAATAATCTATTCCAATATTATAAAAAAGTAAAATTTATTATTTAGTTTATTTCTCCATAACTACCTGCCAGATTTGAAAACCTATTTGCACTTAGGTCCGTATTACAGAACGTCACTCAAACTCAAGCTCTACTTAAGTCTCGTTTCAAGCCTTTTGATTGGTTGAAACTAGTTTTAAGTAATGCTTGATAGTTCTTGAAGAAAGTTATAAGTCATTTAACACACACTACTCTAACAAACCAAACAAAAGGAGAAAATATCAGGAAAAATGCTGAGCATATATGAAGTAGTACATTGAGAGAGTGATGGGTCGGAGGTTAAAATTATATATTGATGAAGTTGTGAGCAGAAGCTAGTAATCTATACTAATATATAAAGCTGAAGAGTTTGTTTGTTTGAACGCGCTAATCTCAGGAACTACTAGTCTGATTTGAAAAGTTCTTTTTGTGTTGGATAGCCCGCTAGTATAAAATATTAGTAACTAGCGGCCGCCAGCGACTTCGTTCGCATGGAGTTAGTTATGGTCCGCTCCTATTGGTCGCAGCGAAATGAAAAGATAAAAATTTTTCAAATCGGACCAGTAGTTCACAAACTCTTCAGCTTTATATATAAGTATAGATTTATAACAACTGCCTGTGCTGCACTACACACTGAGGGTTCTCTCTCTTTCCTTCAATTTGCCTACTCTACGCACGTCATTAATTTTCATTATGTAGATTGATGCAATGTTATTTGTGGTCCTGAAAAAATACTATTGCACTAGTTGTTTACATTCAGGTTGCTCTAAGATACTTATTTTGGTCTAAAAATAGAACTTACTGAACTTCATGAACTTAATTATAGAATTGCATTGACTTCATTCGAATTGGGAGATGTTTTGATAAGAATCAAATATGAATTGGATTGTTAGGATAATTAATAGAAACTACTAATTAATGAAACATTTAAATGAAACATTTAGTAGCAGTTCTGGAAATAAAGTTGTTTTAGCTATTACTAACACAACGGTTTTTTCATCAAAATATTTGAGAATGTTCAATACATAACCTAAGACTTTGTTTACATCAACTTACTTGCGATATTAAAATTATCAACGTGTCCTCTAAGAACGTCATATTGAATTATTTCTACCGCTTATCCTCCTGCTTCGAAACAAAGTATGTTTTGTTTAGAACATTAACCATTTACATAAAAATCAATTGAAAATAAAAACTGATCAAATTCAATATAAAATGACAGCCCATCAGCTGACAGCGGTCGGCGCAGGGGGGGCACACTTAGTACTTCATCAATTTTTACAGTCGACAGCGACACCTGAACTCTTGCGAGTGAACAATTTGGCAGCCATCTTGTCCCTAGGGTCAAATAAAGGTCAATGACAATGCCATATTTTTTCATTTTAATTTCATGAAAGAAGTAAGATGGCGGATAGAGAATCAAACAATTTTATTTTATTTAGACTTGTGTTGAATTAATGTAACAAGTGCACGTGTTAATGCCAAAATTGTGGTGTCTCTTCATGACGACAGGATGCAGATGGATAAATTACCATGGTTATGTGTTATTACAAAATAATAGGTATACTTATAAGTAATCCATACAAACTTTCAACCCCAAACTGTTAATTTGTGACACTTTCGGCTAATTTGTAATATTATTTCTGTGTGTGTCAGCTGTGAAGTTTCCACTCATAAAATAAATGAATTACTGAATACTTTTTTTTATTCATCTGAAAACCCAGACCTTTAATATACATAGCTACGTACGCATAGGTACGTAGCAATAATATACATAGCTACATATGCAGGGGGGGCACACTTAGTACTTCATCAATTTTTACAGTCGACAGCGACACCTGAACTCTTGCGAGTGAACAATTTGGCAGCCATCTTGTCCCTAGGGTCAAATAAAGGTCAATGACAATGCCATATTTTTTCATTGTAATTTCATGAAAGAAGTAAGATGGCGGATAGAGAATCAAACAATTTTATTTTATTTAGACTTGTGTTGAATTAATGTAACAAGTGCACGTGTTAATGCCAAAATTGTGGTGTCTCTTCATGACGACAGGATGCAGATGGATAAATTACCATGGTTATGTGTTATTACAAAATAATAGGTATACTTATAAGTAATCCATACAAACTTTCAACCCCAAACTGTTAATTTGTGACACTTTCGGCTAATTTGTAATATTATTTCTGTGTGTGTCAGCTGTGAAGTTTCCACTCATAAAATAAATGAATTACTGAATACTTTTTTTTTATTCATCTGAAAACCCAGACCTTTAATATACATAGCTACGTACGCATAGGTACGTAGCAATAATATACATAGCTACATATGCATAGGTATGTAGCTATAGTATACAGAGCTACATATGCATAGCTACCTATATCACTCACTAGTAGTTGTTCACGCACAAAATGTAAGGGGGCAGCACTTTCCATACATGCAAATTTTACCACAGAGTTGTCACTCTTTATTATATACTTACTATACTCTTTGTACATATGCATAGGTATGTAGCTATAGTATACATAGCTACATATGCATAGCTACCTATATCACTCACTAGTAGTTGTTCACGCACAAAATGTAAGGGGGCAGCACTTTCCATACATGCAAATTTTACCACAGAGTTGTCACTCTTTATTATATACTTACTATACTCTTTGGGTCGGCGGGCCCGTTCTTTTTTTTTAATTCTTTCCGTTTTGGGAAAGGCAAAGGCAGAGTCATGCAGCCAGTGTCTTAGATAATTTATAATCAATATATCGAAAAAGACGGCCGCATGAACCGTCTGCGGCGGGGGTTTGAGGCAAAGTTATAATGTGGCCACTATGCTGCGATATTTCACCGTTCTTTATGAATTATTTACTGAATGCACTTTTATTTAGTACACAACACTATAAATTAGAGGTGGGCAAAACAGTACTTTAGAAAGTACTGCCATATGGCATGACATTTCGTCCCGCGTACTGTGGCACTTAGGCAGTACACATTACCCTAAACATGACCTGATGCATGAGGTACGCAACGCAAGGTATAATATTTGACAAAGTTGATTTCCTTTCGAATACTTAACCCTTGTTATGGTATACTATACTAGAAAATGCGAATAAGGGCTTCCAGGCATAGGACTGGCAATATTCGTGAATCGTGACCACAGCAACTTCAAAAATAATTTTTAAAATGTCGTTGTATATTGGCGTATTTAAAAATACAATGATTCTGTTTGTATCTATATACAATGATTCTTTTTGTATCTTTATACAGCGATACTTTCTTTTTTTTGCAAAAATTTAAAATTTAAAAACAATTAAAAAAATTGTTTTTAAATTATTAAACCGATAAACCGACCGCCGTCGCTGACCCGTTCATTACCTCTGCATACTGATATGTCAGGTGTCATGCTAAATTTTGCCGGGTAATACGTACTGTTTCAGTACGCGGTCATGCCATATTACGCGCTATACATTATTCACGGTACTTACCCATCTCTACTATAAATAATTTTAAAAGTCCAATGAAAAATGAGCGTGACACGCAGCTTGACTTTCCCGCCAAAAACTCCGGGACCGTTCACATCATCGAGCAATGGCAAATAAGGATTGACAAAACGGATAAAGGTGATTTTTATGTAAGACCATTCAAAACTCCGGACCACGCTTATTTCCCACAAGGGTAGGCAGTCAATACAACACTCCTAAAGTTCTATAACGTCAATGTTATAAATTTTTATTCATAAAATAACTTTCTTATATTTTACTCGCCACGACGGGGAGAGGTTCGAACAATAACAGTCACACAGGTCTATCGATCAGATTAAGCCACGCTTGCCACGGTCGGTCTGTGGATGGGTGACCAAGTGATCATCTTTGTATACCGAGACTCTTTTTCAAATGACCTCTCCCGCTCTGGGCGGAGCGGAAGGGCCTGACAGACTTTTACTGACTAAAACCCATCCGTGTTTCTTCACTTGCCTGAGCGCCAGAGCCACGGTTTCTTTTTTAACCAGCCCGCAACCCTGACCCAGGAGGTATCGATCCTCGTGGACTCCGACACAATATGCTGACATATATTTGAGGCGCGCGTAAAACATCACGCGCCATCGACTCGCTGCCCGCAAGCCCGCGCCTACGGTGGCCGGGAGTTCGGTGTTGTCTACCGACGAGGGCGTCTCCTGCGGCGGCTAGAGGTGTGAGGGCGCTAGGATACCAGCTCCCTCACGCGCTCCACCTCTTCCTTTGCCAGCATCACTGTTTCGCAACAGTAGGTGACGTGATGCACTCTTACTTCGTACCATGGCCTGGACCAGGGCCGGACGCAAGATATCGTCGTCGAACGCCGCCACGAGGACACGGCGGTGCTCTATCCAAGCCGAGCATACCTCCACCGTGTCCTCAGGGTGATCCCCCGGCGTTTCCTCCGGCCTTATCCGGAACAGGAACCTCCCGAAACAGCCGTGTCCGGTGAGGACCTTCGTCAGGCGGTAGGTGAGGGGTCATGGCGCCTCTCTAGCCACTCCTCAAAGAGGGGAGTTACCGCCACTATTGTGGCATGCCTAGCACTGGGTTGCGACAATCGCACTCTTCATATCGCCATGAGATTTCGCCGGAGCTCTTTCCGCCGTACCGCGATTACTCGCGGCAAAATGTCGGAAGTGCTTCTCGAAGTTCCTCCGGCTGTCCAGGACGAGTCCCAGGTACTTCATCGTCGACCCGATGCCGATGTGAACCCCTCCTACCGTTCTGTAGGAACCTGACGGTGGCGCGTTCCGAAGGCCATGTAAGCACATGGCCTCGGACTTGTGCAGGGCCACATCGAGTCCAAATTGCCGGATCCTCTCGACTATTGTCGCAACCCCGAGGGTCGCTGCATCGGCCGCCGCCTGGTGCGAGCTCCCTTGTGTGAGGACCAGTGTGTCGTCAACGTAACAAACTACGCTGACGTCGATAGGGAAGTCAACGCGCAGCACCCAGTCGTACCCGATGTTCCACAGATGCGTCCCCAGGACCGGTTCCTGTGGAACTGCACCGCACAACATTCGCCGGTTCCACACTCCTTCCTCCGTGACCGGGGGAGATGACGGCCCTGTCCATCAGATAGGCCTCGACCACTCGACAGAGATAGGTCGGCATCCGGTGATACCAGACTGCCTCCATAATGCAACTCCAGGGTAGGGTGTTGAAGGCGTTAGCGACGTCTAGAGACACTACCACGACAACACGACACCCCGGGCCACAGCATCCCACCTACTCATCGTCCTGAAGGTTGTCACCAAATCGGGCAGCCTCAACGGCATGTTCACGCGCGCTCTGAAGGAGGCGGCTGACGATATCGATATCGTAGTCGACATCAAGCAGGAGGCACTGTGGTTTCGCGGGGCAATGACGCAAATCTCTGAAGCGGCCATGCCCCGAATCCACAAGCATTCAGCAAGGCGCCAGATGTACTGATGCGTGGCGTGGTTACTTCGAAAAGCACCTGTGTCGCATAAACAGGGAGCTGGACGCCCGGTGTCACTACTGTGTCGACCTGTGCCCTCATCTTTGAAGTAGGCAGTGACCTGTCGCTGCCGGCTGTAATCGAGTCGATGATCTGCAGCAAAGTCCTGAGATGCGGTGTTTTTCTACTGCGAAACAGTCGTCTCACAGAAGGAGGCTGCGGAAAGGAAGAGGGAGATTTCGACCCCTCTCCCGGCCCGTAGCAGGCGCACCAGGCGTTGGTGAAGGGCGAATAACGCCCTCTTCCAGCCCCCCTAAATGAGTCCAGGGACAACAGACGTCCCCGAATCTGTCGCCCCCCAAACATTAGGACCCGAAGTGGCGGCGCGAAATATTCGACGCGGCCACTCTTAGACATCACGAGGGGAGTCAAACAACTCACTCGGACTCTCCCGTCTGACCCGAGGCAGCACCAATCGGAGGTTGGGGAAACAGTGTGCACTCTCGCAACTCCCGGCGTACCTAGGTATGAAATGGAACACCGGAGTGGTTTTTAATCAGAGTAACAGACGCCGCCGCCCACCCCACATCGACAGACATCCATGAGGATTTTCCACCCAAAAAAAAATTAAAAAAGGCAACAGCAAGAGGTTTGAAGACAGACTTAAATGAAAAATAAGTATAACAGAAAACAGTTAACACACATTTTATTTAAGAAATTACTTACTACTAAACATATAAATTTCGTTTATAATATGTACAACAAATTACCACTTACAATTATAAAAAACTTAATTTTAACAGAATGATGGGTAAAACATTTGAAGGTTTTGATGTCTAGCATCATATAGGTATATTTAAAAAAAAAACATCTTACCTACTGCTATTTGAGGTCCAGCGCGAACTTTTATAAAAGACAATAGTTGAAAAAAAATGTCGTAATGTAAATAAAAATAATATGCCCTAAACATACATATACATGAGGTACTCACGACAGCAGGTCAAACTACCGGAAACTGTCAAATATTAAAAAAAAATTAAAATCTAATCATCATCAGCAACCTTCTTACCGTCCCACAGCTCTGGCACAGGTCTCCTCTCATACGCTCTAGGCACAGGCCTCACAGAGAAGGATTGAGCGAAATCACCACGCTTGCTCAATGCGGGTTGGCAATTTCAGACATCAAGTCCCGGTTTCCTCCAGATGTTTTCCTTCACCTTATAATCAGTCATTGGTGTCCAAGATATACTTAGAAAGTACAATATGCTTGTACTTGTCTGACCTGGAATCGAACCCGCACACTCATACTTGAGAGGAAATCTAATAAAGTAGCTTAATGTACTGTCGTCCGTACAACGTGGAGTAAGAGACACTGGCTATGACAATCCACCATACCGTGTAGGTAAATGCGCTAACTGTTAAGCTTAATTAGACTTATGCAGACGATATGATGCTGCCGAGTCCAACGATCGGTGGGCTTAGGAAAAAAGTTAATGTTTGCGAAACGTACGCGGTTATCGGGCGATGAGCTACCCATTGCTGCCGGCAAGTCCGCGCCTACCGTGGCCGACAATTGATTGTTGTTTCCTGAAGTCTACGGCTTCTCCTGTAGCGACTAGGAGCGTGAGGGCGCCCCACTTACTCCTTTGCAAACGCTACTGGCTTCGCAGGAGACGACGGTCTACCATTCCCCTCCCCCTCCACCGTTAAGCATGACGTCAATGTCACAAAAAGCGTACTCTTGGTAAGCATTTAAGGTAGGTACCCTAACAAGTCACCAGATTGGTTTTCCAAGGATGGAACACCTATTAAAGTGGTCACCTGTTTTAAATATCTTGAGCATATAGTCACTGATCTCTTGCGTGACGATGAGCACAAGGACAGGAAGCGTATGGCGTTGTCCATAAGAGCATCCTGGCTGTTATTGCGGAAAGACTGGACACGCGTTACGTCCACCACTAGGTTAATAATCACGTTAGGAAGTACCTAATTAAAGTAAACAATTAAATGCCTTTTTATATCATTTTTAAACATTATTTATTTTTTTTACTACAAACAGTTTCAAAAGTTTTACTAACAAGTAAAAAGTGTACAAGTAAAAACTTACTTAAAAGTGGTACTAACACTCTATGGATTTAAAAATCTGAATTAAACCTTACCACTGCCGAGACACGGACGTCTTCTCTATGAGGGAGTGAAGTGGCCCAATGCAGTTGATAGATGTTACAAATGATCGAATTTCTGGTTCTAGCACACTTCGATTTTAGAGTGATCCCACACCAATGTCTTCAGTCCTTCGTCGGAGCCCAGTGAATGCGCATTTGTAACACATGTGAGGTCCCTACTAACGATTATGTTTTGAGAGCAGTGATAAAGAAACAAATTACACAAAGTAAAACGCCTGCCTGGGTTCACCCCAGGACCTACAACACGTAAGTCGTGGCCGTTAAAAGGGGATATGAATGATTTCCCCAAAAAATGCATATTAAAGAGGGTCTGGTGCGGTAAACGAGACACAATGGAGGTGTTATAACTGCTATGACAGTATAGTGCCCTGGGGTAAGTGCTGAATATTGATGACGTTAGTTAAATCTTAAACCCATATACATATGCCTCGTCTTTTAAATTGCGTACATCCAAAGCTGGAATAATTTGTATTTAACAATAAAATCAATAGTTAATAATAAATAAATAATAAATAAATAAAAATAAATATAATTTAAGTGTCTACAAGGCTAGAGTAAAAAGGCTGTTAAAACTAGTGGACTTTACCATCAATGATTACATCACTGCCTACTATCAGACGGGATCATGGTCAAGCACTCCTATAACACAAATATGCCTATGTAGGCTTTGTAATTGTCTTGTTGTCTCATTGGTTCTTCTACAGATACCTCAAAACCACACATATTTGTATATAAAACTAAACACCTAATATTTTTATATAGTCATCAGGATCGTCAGACACTTCTAAATACACTTTTACATCTTCCAAAGACTGCTGTGTATCATCATCCTTATAGATCTGTCCCGTAAATTGATTTAAATTAACATCACTTGAAGCAATCATTTTCTGAAAACTAGGAATAATATCTTCATCTACTTTACTTATCTGCCAAAGATCTTTTGATATATTTTCAGAAATTGACAATGCGACACTTTTACTCTCATTTTCATTATTTGGTATCATTAGAGTTTTTACATTGTTATAAGTTAAATTGGCTTTACTATCCGATTTTTCATGAGCCTTTTTATGTTTTATTAAGTAAGTTTTTGAGTTGAATTTGCTATGGCATATGTCGCATTCAAGTGTGGCTCCTAAATGGTGATGTTTTACATGATCCGTTCTACGGGAAGCAGAAAGGAATCTGCAATCGCATTGTGGACACTTGTATGGTTTCTCCCCAGTATGAGTTCTGGTATGATACAAAAGGGACTCTCTAGTAACAAATTTTCCTCCACATATTGCACAAGGAAAGTTTCTCTCTTTTGTGTGTTTGACAGAGTGCGCTTTCAATCGGCTTTGTGCCCAAAATTTCTTGCCGCACCATTCACAGACATGAGACTTATAATTTCCATGTTCGTGCTGAATATGAACTCTTAAAGAAACTTTCTGTGTGTATTTCTTATTGCAATAATCACAAGTGAATGTAGCTTCCGCTGGATTAGCCCTTGTTTCCTTTCCACAGACATTCAAATCAATATGTTTTTTGAATGTAGTTTTATTTTTGTAAACTCTGCCGCAGTCTTGACAAACCAGGCTCAAGTGAAGATGTCCCAACTCGTGCATTTTTAGAGTATGCTTATTATGAAAAGTTTTCCCACATTCGCTGCAGACTATTGTGCAATGACTGTGAGATTTATGAGCTTCCAGAAATGTTGCAGAGCCATAACTTCTAGGGCACTTGGAACATTTAAAAACCTTAGGAGCATGCATTCTTATGAAATGATTTCTCAAATTCCAAATAGTTGGGAATTCTTTGTAACATTCCCTACATATTATTGAATCATGATTGTTCTTATCTAGCATCATTTCACTAGTTGGAATGTCTGTAGTATTTCTACTTTTCTTATGTTTCAGTTTAGCATGTACTTTATGCTTTTCTTCTCTTTTGATCTTTTTTAAATTTATATTGTCAGCCTTAAGTTTGTTACTATTATCTAGTGTGCAGAATCTACGCAATGCAGCTCGTGGGGTATTGACCTTGTTCCTAGTATCATAGAATTGTTTGCTAGTAAAGTCTTGAAGATTGAGGGAGACATACAGAGATTTACAATCATATAGTTCATTAGTAGCATATTCAAAATTGTTTGCAACTCCATCTAGGACTTCAGTAAGATACTCTGCATTCTTCAGGCATGTATGTTTGAACCTATAGCAAGTTATTGCTGATTTTGTGCACTGGTCACAGAGTGTGTTGAATGTACTTATGTAGGAACACATCTGGAATAAGTAATTAAAAATTTTAGAGCATGTTTTATACAATAATAATTTATATGGTAAGGCATTTTTTGCAATCTAAATATACAATATGTAAAAAAAAACCCTGTCCGATCCGTGAAGGTATTGTTAGGTATCGATAACTGATTCTACTAATGCCCACAAAGACAGGCAAACCTTAAAAAAAAATCCCCCTAAAAAAATTAAATATTATTTCGCAAAAATAGGTAACTTAATACATGTGCGGTAAACAACCCCTTCCGCGGGCGGCGGGGGGCAGGGCACGCGGCACCTGTGACGTGGTCGCATCGCTATTCGCTTATAATAATACCGGTGTTGTCACTTTTTTAAAAATTACCAAATTTCCGGGAAATTGGAATTAATTCCCGGGAAAAAAGGATTATTTCAAAATTCATTAGTATTGTTACTATGATGATTATGTAAAATTTTATATTATATTTGGTCAAGTGTTTACCTAACCTTTACTATCTTTACGGGTCGGACAGGGTTTTCTTAACATATTGTATATTATTTCTGTTGTATAGATCCATTTTTCTGCCCTTATACACAACCAAACTTGACAAACCAGATTTCAAAATGCACAGAATGTATAGAAGATTCTGCATTGCTTAGTTTACATCCATGAATATGACAAATTTTTCCAAAATGTTACTTTATAAAAGGATGAACACTCGTAATAAATTAATAGTTTTGTACAGACACCAGCAGGTCAACTAACCTGAAAGTGTCAAAGTTTGGCAATGCTTTAACAATAACATTGAAAGTTTATTAAAGAAATTTGACAGACTGTACCTAGTAGTTGATGTGCTGGTGTCTGTACCTAAGCATTTATGGACGACAGCAGGTCAAGCTACCTGAAACTGTCAATTATTTCCAATCAACCTTGACCCTTAATCCTTTAAGAGATAAAGTTGAAAATCTAATAAAGAAATCTAACAGATAGCTTGATGTGCTGTTGTCTGTACATCCTTTAGGTTAGTATTACGTATTCAACTACAATTATTATTGAAAAAGTGAGGTTCTTTTAATAGTGTAAGAAAATATGACTGTTTATAAAATATTGCAGAATAGAATACTCTTTATTACGTACACCAAAACAAAAGAAGGTCTGATACAACAATAGTTCAACATGACTATGACCAAATTAACATTGTCTAAAAAGGTCGACAATATGAAGTATTACAAAAGCTACTTTACCTCTTGATCAAAAATAAAGTTCAACACTTCTGAAATGACTGTATCGTATTCGTAACTATTTATATTAAATATAACTTCGTCATTTATTCGAATCGGTTCCTCTTCTATAGAACACAAACATAGGCAACAAAAGTGTTTCTTTCTATTTATAATACTGTTTAAAGCGTTATTTACTGGTGACATTTTGTAAAAACACTTATAGTAGTTAATGTAGTGCTAGAGCACGAAAAGTAGTCCGAAAAGATAATAATGAATAATTTGCAAAATAAATTCAACAAACATCGAATAATTGACCAAATGACCATGCGAAAGTCAACTGTCAAATTTGTGTCAAACTACTAGTATTAGTATAACTTGGGCACTTAAAGAAAAGATCTGTAAATGGCGTCCGCGCGCATGCGTTCTCGCTCACTCTCTATCGCTGTCTATACTCACACAGTGAAGTAAGAGCTGCAAAAAAATAACAATCAGTCAGGATTCGCTTTCCAAGCTACTTTGACGCACTCCGAGTTATCGTTACTTTCGTTCCGCTAAAGTCTCTGTTATTTTGTTGATATTATTGTTTTTGTTGAGTTTAATTGTTATTTGTTTGCGTTACGTTTGATTGTTATTTATTTTTGTTAAGTTTTTAGTACTAACGTTGACATTTTATTATTTTATCATTTGGTTTGTGATTGAACAATGGCTTCACGAAAACGTGGAAAGATTCTACACAGTGATGCGCGTGAAATTGTTTACAACGTGATAAAATACTTTGAAGAAGAGAAGAACTTGGAGCGCTACCATCCGCTCAAGTACAGCGCTGCACGCGCAGCGATGGCGACTAATTTATCGATGTCTACTATATCGAAAATTAAGAGAGAAGGTAATTACCAATAAACTATCAGTTTATGCTTAGCTCTGTTCTGTCTATAATATGTTTTTTCAGTTAAATTTACCATCTATATCACCCAGATGTGACATTTTTTGTTTTTGCTTCGCTGTTATTAGTAACAAAGTTAAGTTAACTTCTATAAAGTGTTAAGTTCTTTGAAGTTAACTTCCATACTAAAACATACTATTAAACTGATACTAAAAGTATCCAAGAAACTCGGATAGCATGCTTATTGTCATCAAAACTTAAATAAACTTAGGATAACGCAAACAAAAATCGACATTTCATCATATTGATAGCCTGGGCGACTCAGTACCCAAGGTGCATTATCATAGTAATTTATTCTTCTAACCTAATAATCTCTGGACTCTATAGTACCCACGAAGAGCTATAGCAGAGAAAGGTATATTTTAATGACTTCACGCTATAAAAGAGCGTCCAGCATATTTTAGCATGTTTCAGTTCATAAAAACCCTAATTAAAATAAAGCCATCATATTACTATTCTATTATAATATTTTACTATTATTTCAGGTAAACTTGCAAAACAAACCAACACTAAAATCCGTACGCCGAGTAAGGGTAGAAAAGGCAAAAACAATACGCGTGTCCCCATGGATAACTTCAGTTTATGTGCCATTAGAAATATTGTGGCCTCAATATATGACGTTCGAAAGGAGGTACCTACGCTGAACAAGATTATGGCATCGGCAAAAGCTGATTTAAACTATACAGGCTCCAAAACGACGTTAAGAAAGATTTTAAAAGAAAAGCTCGGATTTCGATTTAAAAAATGTCGCCAGAACCGAATGGTGCTCATAGAGCGCGATAATATAAAAGCCTGGCGAGTGAAATATTTACGCCGCCTCCGACAAAATGATGCCATGGGAGCGGAAAAAAAGAAAGTTGTATACATGGATGAGTCGTGGATCCATGCTCATTATACTGTCAGCAAGTGCTGGCAGTCATCCACCAACGAAGGCAAACGAAAAAATGATAGTCCTGGACAAAGGTGGGTGATGGTTCATGCCGGCTCAGAGGATGGGTTTGTGGAGGGTGCAGGATTATTATTCAAAGCAAAATCAAAAAAAGGCGACTACCATGACGAGATGGATGGTAATAACTTTACAAAATATTTGAACGAAAAACTTATACCAAATCTGCCTCAAAACTCCATTCTCGTCATGGATAATGCATCTTACCACAGCATGCAGTTGGATAAAGCGCCAACGACTGCAACCCGCAAAGCGGATATAAAGAAATGGATGCACGAGCACGGTGTGGCATTCGAAGAAGACTGGACTAAAGCAGAGCTGCTCGTGCATCTAAAACACCATCGCCTCGAAAAAAAGTATGTGGTAGACGAACTTCTACGTGAGCATGGCCATGAAGTTCTCAGACTCCCTCCTTACAACTGCGACCTGAACCCCATAGAACATGTTTGGAATTTAATAAAACAACGGGTCGCAGATAAAAATGTGGAGCAACACGAAAATAAAATTGGGGACTTGACAAAAGAGGCCATAGCTTCAATTACACAAGACGAATGGAAGAAACAAATAAATCACATAAAGAAAGTCGAAGAAGCATACTGGAATCGCGATGTAGGCAGGGAGAGTGAACTAGAGGATTTCATTATCAGTGTGGGCATGAATAGCGACACCGAAGATGAAAGTGACGAATGTGACGACCAAGACTGTGAAAGTGACCAGTCCATGGATGATTATAACGAATTAATGGAGGGGATTGAACCAATAATGGGTTCAGATGATCCAGATATTGCTGGGCCAAGCGGTTTATAAAACCTTTTTCTCAGATATTTTATCAGGTATTTTTATAATTAATAAAGACAAATTTTAAAATCCAGTATTTTATGTACCTTTGCTCCTTACTTAGTAATATTATTTTTACTATTATTGGCTAAAAGAATAATTTAATATTAGTAATATAATTATATAATATTTGACAAACTATATTACAATTATATAATAGAATATTAGCTAAAAAAATTAATTAACTGTATAACAACACACTCAAGAAAGTGATTTAATTTAGTTTCGTTTCGTGAGTAACTGTATAGTTGGTGGAGGTATAATTATGTAAACAATCACAGTAGTCGAATGAAAATAACTAGCTACAAAAATATCTCTTTTTATTCGACCAAGTAACTGGTTATGTTACGTTTCTTGAAAAAGGCGTAACGACCAATAGAACCAAACTTGTTTTGTAAACCGTACCATAAGTAGCCGCCGCCATTTTCAGATCTTTTCTTTAACTGCGCGAGTTATAACGACTAACGAGACGTATACTGAACTGTCAATTGTCAATGTTAATTTTTTTTAGTTTTAGTGATGTGATTGGTTCCACGTAGCCTTATACCCCCCGCACACTACAAACTTTCTATCGGCTGATAGTTTGGTTGGGCTTATACCTAATCAGTATGAAGATGAATGCTTGTTCTTTGATTTTTCCTCTTGTAGTTTTAATATGTAATTGTTTATGTTATTTATTCAAAGCCTGTATTACACACTATGTAGCCAAGCATATTGTACGTTACGGAATTGTATCGCTGACTGAGGTGTTCGGCACTTGTACAGCTGCAGCTGCACAGGAGTTAAACTTTCCACAGATTCGGGAACACTGTTGGAGCTGCTGAACCTTGGACAAAACTATCTTAGCATTGTGTAGATTCAATTTCTTAGTATTGTATAATTGCATGGCAAACGTGTGAACACAATGTACGAATGTGCTGTAAGGCATTTATTTGTTGGGTTAGTCTTTTTTTATTGACTTAATTGTGCTCTGGCTGTTGAGAGTATGTCATGCTCACTCAAATGTCTCGCTGATGGTGGCGTGTGTTTTGGGTCATTGGGTTCCCTTCGATATGGTTGAGCTGAATGATGCTGATCCATACGTCATGTTCGTGAACGGACGCCGTCGGAGGGGACTGGTCATCTCTTAGCTGCCACGGCGTATTTTAATTTCTGAATTTATTTTTGTATGTTTTCCATAACATAATGGACGCTCTCAGCGTACAATTTATTTCTGCATCGTTCTCACGCGGTTGATTTCAACATGAATGATGTAATCAAATATTTGTAACAATAGCTTAAAAATTTAAAAGAGTGTCCATGGAGTTTCTTGCCCGTTCTTCTCCATAGGTACCTACTCTTTGGAATAGCTTCATCTTATTGACTGACCGACCTTCTGACAATTCAAAAGTGCCTGTAACTGGTTTATTTGAAATAAATGATTTGATTTGATTGATTTGATTTGAGTCCGCATACTACAACGTTTCGGCATCGGCCGATAGTTTGCCGACTGCTATATCAGTATGGAGCTCCTCGCAAGCGTGCACACCGCCCGATTGTGATGTGATGTCTGCCTCGCTTCGCCGCTCTCGCTAGCCTCGCCGCGCTCTCGCTCGTGTCACGTGCGCCGTGCCTCTCGTGTCTCTCGGGTGTGTCAGTGCATTGTGATAGTGTCTACGCTGCTGCACCTGCCGAGCAGTGTATCGCCCTGCATCTAAAGCTGCAGCAACGCTATATCCTATTTCTACAGAATTGGTCAAAAACGTACATCCTATTCCTAGCGGAATACTGGTCAAAAACGTACAATAGTCGGTCGGATTGGCTCGCGAAAGTGAATTAATCCCTCCGACTACATGGCGAGTAGTCACTCTCCGCATTAACGCGCCCCAGTGAAACCTAACGGTGCCAACGAAACTGGTGGCGTCGGTACTCCTGTCCGATCCTCGCTTGTGTGTGTGTGTGTGTGTGCGTCGTGTAGTGTCGTGTTGTGCACCGAAGCTGCTAGGCACCGGACTTGTCAGGTTAGTAGGTACACACCTCCCTGTGGATAGGACAGGGAGGGTTACACACCCTCCGGGCCTCCAACTCGGAGGACTAGGACAATGGATAGCCCATCATCTTCCCTCGACCAGGCGTTACTAGCCCTGCTCAAGGACCCTGATTTCATCGCCAAGTATGGCGATAAATTAGCTGCCCTTCAGCAGCCAGCCCCCGCCCCCCAGCCCGCCCTTGCTGAAACCGAGGTGTCCATGGACACCGAGGTATTCTCGGCAAAGCGCCCTATCCTCGACTCCTCGGATTCCTCCGAGGAGTCTTCACCCTCGTCCCCGGACGATGAAGCCGACGGCTTCATCGTTGCCACGGGAAAGAGGAGGAGGAAGAAATCCTCCTCAAATCCGGCCCCCAAACTGGCGGCCGCTGCCTCCGCCAGCGGCTCACCCACCCCCGCCCCTGCCCCCTCAAAAGCTGCCGCCCCCGCGCGCGCCGCCACATCCAACCCCGCCCGCTCAGCCCCCCGAGCTGCTGCCAAGATCCCTCCTCCCCCGCCTGTTTTCATACAGGACAAGGGGAAGTGGACTCAATTTTCAGCTTGGTGTGCCGAGCTAAAAATCGGGTTCACCAACGCCCGATCTACCCAGACCGGAATCAAAGTCTCCCTCCCTACCTCCAGGGATTACAGGGAGATTACCCGACTCCTCCGGCAGAGAGGTGTGGCCTTCCACACCTTCTCCCTCCCGGAGGAAAAACTTACCCGAGTGGTGATCCGAAGGATCCCCAAGGAGATCCCCACAAAGAACATCAAGGCGGACCTCGAATCACAGAAAGTTCTTGTGAAAGAGATCCACAGGATGCATAAGGTCCGAGGAAACGTGGCCTATGACATGGTGATGGTAGTGTGCCCCCCTGTAGAAGGAACTACCCTCCACCCGATATTCCAGGTGAAGAGTATATGCTCTCTCACCGGAATAGAACTAGAAAAGCCCCACAAGAGCGGCATCGTCGGCCAATGCCACAGATGCCAGCTATATGGACACTCGCAGGCTTACTGCAATGCCAAGCCCAGGTGCGTCAAGTGCCTGGGCGATCATGGCACAGCAGAGTGCCCACGGCCTAAGGACCGCGCGCTCTGCAAAGAGCCACCCAGTTGCGTCCTCTGCGGCGCGACCGGCCACACGGCCAATTATCGCGGGTGCCCCAAGGCCCCCAAGTCCTCCTCCTCCAAGTTAGCCAACCGGGCTAACGCACGCCAAAAGCGCGAAACGCCAGGGAGTCAGATCCCAGAGCGACTGAGCCCTCAAAGGCCCAGTCCCTGGAATCAGCTGAACCACCAGAGAGCCTTTCCGGCCCTCGCGGCGACCACTCCCCAGACCCCCTAGCCACCCCCGCCTGGAAGGACAAGGATCCTCGTATCGGCGGCCCCGTCCCCTCCTGCCCCTGCACCTATGGCTGCAGCTGCAACCCCCTCACCCCCTCCCTCGACCCCAATGTCAGGTAACGGCCCCACAGATGCTTTTAACATCATCTCGGGGACCTTCCTTATTTTTATGTCGCCCCGCGCCAGACAGATGGCAAACGATTTAAATGTCGCTATGGCAGCAGGCAATCTGCAAGCCATTACATTTACAATTTGTACCCGGAAATTACGCACGCACTTTCCTCCCTCGCATCCAAAAATAATGGTTAATACGGCCAAACAAAGAACCAAGCCCCGATCCCTCAAGCTGGCTCACTTCAATGCCGACGGCATTAGAGATCAGAAGTTCGAGATCTCAACCTTCCTTAGAGAGCAACAGATTGACATCTTCCTCGCTCAAGAGACCTTTCTCAAGCCTAGCCACCGCACACCCCTAATTACTAACTACCGTGTAGTTCGCAACGACAGGCTGCGGTGCCACAAAGGCGGTACCCTTATTTATTTCAAAAGGGCTCTTCATTGCATCCCAATGGACCCCCCACCCCTCTCACGACTCGAAGTTTCAATGTGCCGCCTCGACATGACAGGCCACCAACCTATTACTATAGTGTCGGCCTATCTCCCACCCATTTCCGCTGCTGAGAATCATCAACTCTTAGCAGACGACATTGCCCTACTTCTTGGGTTGAGTGATTCCGTCATAATAGCGGGCGACCTCAATGCCAAACACACAGCCTGGAATAGCACCAGAATCAATACCAGAGGCAGACTCTTGTTTGACCTCTCCATCCACTTAAACTTCGATGTCGTGGGCCCCATGACCCCCACTCACTTCCCCTACGAACCCGACCACACCCCAGACGTCCTCGACGTAGCGCTCCTAAAGAACGTCAACCTACGGTTAGACTCTATAGAAGCACTATCAGAGCTATCGTCTGACCATCGCCCAGTCGTCATCCGACTGGCTCCCCGTACTGGCCTCTCTGACCCAGGTCAAGCACCTCAGACGAAAGTGGTAACGGACTGGAGGAAAGTAAGCGATCGGCTAAAATCCACCACATCCCCCCACTTGGACTCCATACCTGCACGCCTCGACTCTATCGCTGACACGACAGCCGCGATCGACTCGTTCGCGGTTCACGTACAGTCGGTCCTGAACGAATGTTCAAGGGAGGTTACAGTGGCAGAAGACTGCCGCTGGAAACTCCCTGCTGACCTGCGTGAACTGTTGACGGAGAAGAACGCGGCGGTCCGTGCTTACAGCAGCTTCCCCTGCGCGGCTAACAAAACGCATAAGCGCTATTTACAGAGAACTGTAAAAAGACGCATATCGGAGTGGTGTGAGGCTGGCTGGGATAAGATGCTGGATGAGCTAGAGCCCACCCATCAAGCCTTCTGGGACCTTCAGAGGAAACTAAAATCCAATGAAGTTGTGACCATACCTCCCCTAGTTCGTCCTGACAATTCCATCGCCTTCGATGACGATGACAAGGCTGAATGCCTCGCCTCCTGCCTGGAAGCCCAGTGCTCCCCCAGTCTCCTACCAGTAGACCAAGCTCATCTCCTTGAGGTTGACGCTGAAGTCGAACGTAGAACCTCCCTTCCACGCGTTGACGACCCTGAGGATCCCCTGCCTCCCATCACCCCTGATGAAGTGCAGGACATCGTCAAAGGTCTTCAACCCAGGAAAGCGCCCGGCTCTGACGGTATCACCAACAGAGTGATACGCCTCTTCCCTGCCCACCTAATCATCCTCTTGGCCACCATCCTCAATGGTGCACTCGGGAATAACATTTTCCAACAAACGTGGAAAGAAGCCACAGTTATAGGCATTCCCAAGCCCGGTAAGCCTAAAGCCGAACCGTCCAGTTACCGTCCCATCAGCTTACTCAAAGTTCTCGGTAAGATCTATGAGATGCTTATATATAAGCGACTCAGAGGTTACGCCGAGAACAAGGGCCTCATCCCCAACGAACAATTCGGGTTCCATACCCAACACTCCTGTCCCCAACAGATCCTACGCATCACGAAACATATTCACGCAGGCTACCTGCGTGGTATGTACACAGGCGTACTTTACTTCGATATAGCGAAGGCGTTTGACAAAGTCTGGCACAACGGCTTAATCTATAAGCTGTACCAACTCGGCGTGCCTGATCGTCTCGTCCTCATCTTACGGGACTTTCTGTCAAACCGCACCTTTCGCTATAAAATCGAAGGAGCGCTCTCCTCCCCTCGCCCCATCCGTGCAGGTTCCCCAGGGCTCTGTACTAGCCCCACTCATTTTTGCGCTCTTCACTAGCGATATCCCGAAAAGCAGTAAGGCTCAACTCGCTCTGTTCGCAGACAACACAGCCATCTACTGCTCGGGACGCAGTCCAGACTGGATTCGCCTCCATCTTCAATCCGCGGTCAACAAGCTCGCTGACTGGTTTATGAAATGGAGAATTGAAGTCAACCCCCTAAAAAGCCAAGCGGTACTCTACAGGAAACCGCGTGTCAGTGTCACCCTTCCACGACCCATCACCTTGGACGGCAAGCCGATCCCTTGGGAGAAGCAAGCCAAGTACCTTGGTGTGATTCTCGATCAAAACCTCAACTTCTCAGAGCACATTGAGACGGTCCGCGCTCGCGCCGCCTTCGCTCTAGGTCGACTCCACCCTGTCCTCAACCCGCGTAGCAAGCTATCGCTCAGGTGCAAAATGCGCTTGTACAAAGCTTGCATACGCCCGATTATGACCTACGCTTGTCCAGTTTTCGCACATGCCAAGCCACGTCATATCCATAGGATGCAAGTAGTCCAAAACCTATTCCTCCGTAAAGCCACAAACGCCCCTTGGTTCGTTCGAAATGAGATCCTCCCTCTTGATCTCAAAATCCCCACCATCCAGCAGTTCATGAAACGCCTTTCCAAGCGTTTCTTTGACACTGCTGCCAAGCACCGCAATCCTCTTATAGCAGCGGTTGTCAATTACACTCCCTCCACCATCTCCCGACTTCGCCGCCCTCGGCATGCCCTCACAGACCCTGATGACCCCATTACCCTCCTCCAAGAGGCCAATAGGGCCACCAGCACATTACACAAAAACAGACCGACCTACCGACCTCGCCGCCGAGGTCCATCGCGACGCGCTCCACGTAGTAATCCCCTCCCCCGTCCCTTGTCCGATGAAGGCGAGCCCGCGCCGAAGCTGAGCCAGTAATATCATAATGTCCCATCAATGACCTCTGAGTTTGTTTCGGCGTTTCTTCTCAGAGCTAGTACTAGGAAACGTCATGGCCATCAAACCATTAAGAACACATTCGATCCAGCCGTCCCTTGCTGTCCTCTCTAGCGACGCCCTAAGCTGAGGTTCGTACCCCACAAGGGGTGCCCTTAGTGCGTAGTCGCCTAATTTTAATTTAGTTTTAAGTGCCCCTGGCTGGAGGCTTTAATTTTAATTAAGGCATCCACAGGAAAGTCCGATTAAGTAGTTACGGTCTCCTAGTAGCCACCTACGAGATGCCATATCAAAAAAAAAAAAAAAGAAAGCTTTTACGTAATTTTTCACTTTTCGTAATTTCGTATAACTTTTCTTCCAGTTATGCTTTATGCTTATTTTATTGTATAGTTGCTTGCTTTTTCTGCTTTGGCAGATTCAAAGAGTATAGTAAGTATATAATAAAGAGTGACAACTCTGTGGTAAAATTTGCATGTATGGAAAGTGCTGCCCCCTTACATTTTGTGCGTGAACAACTACTAGTGAGTGATATAGGTAGCTATGCATATGTAGCTATGTATACTATAGCTACATACCTATGCATATGTAGCTTAGCGATGGGCGATTCCGAGATGTTTTATCAATCGAAAGAATCGGAGTCGTTACAATAAACTATCGAGTCAACCATCGACTCGCTTTTCTACAAAACAATCGAGATGTTTTTCGATTGTTTCGAGTCAATGGAATCGACCGCCGGTTTGCAATTGTACGAATCATCGAGTCTCGCTCCACTCGATGAACGAGGCAGTCGAGGGAGGTCAGTCGATTGCATTGCATCGAGTCGAGGTGCATGTCAGAGTCAAGTCGTGCGATTCGCGCGTTATTTGTGAACATTTATTTATACCTTTACTTACGATGCACTATTTTATTTTTCGCTAGTTTTTTACCCGACGGATTTTACATTTTTAATTAATAAAAATAAAACAGATTCATTAAGATTCCTTGATATGTTTTATTATTTTATTTTTACGACTCCTTTTAATTATTCGTAAGTAACTTAACTACTAACGTTTATTTATTCCTGTCGCGGTACTGCATATTTTCGATTGTTGTAAAAATTAGTTTGGATTCGCAAACACAATGCAAGACAAGAACTCACGTCTAAACCATCGAGGAATAACTCTCGATTGCTCTCGAATGAACACGCCGTGACTCGTGAGCCCATCGCGATAACAGACCGAGTTGGACTCGAGTCCAAGTTGAAACAATCGAGGACCATCGAGATATTTGAACAATCGAAACAATCGAATGAAACCTCTCGCCATCGCGCATCGCTAATGTAGCTATGTATATTATTGCTACGTACCTATGCGTACGTAGCTATGTATATTAAAGGTCTGGGTTTTCAGATGAATAAAAAAAAGTATTCAGTAATTCATTTATTTTATGAGTGGAAACTTCACAGCTGACACACACAGAAATAATATTACAAATTAGCCGAAAGTGTCACAAATTAACAGTTTGGGGTTGAAAGTTTGTATGGATTGCTTATAAGTATACCTATTATTTTGTAATAACACATAACCATGGTAATTTATCCATCTGCATCCTGTCGTCATGAAGAGACACCACAATTTTGGCATTAACACGTGCACTTGTTACATTAATTCAACACAAGTCTAAATAAAATAAAATTGTTTGATTCTCTATCCGCCATCTTACTTCTTTCATGAAATTAAAAAGAAAAAATATGGCATTGTCATTGACCTTTATTTGACCCTAGGGACAAGATGGCTGCCAAATTGTTCACTCGCAAGAGTTCAGGTGTCGCTGTCGACTGTAAAAATTGATGAAGTACTAAGTGTGCCCCCCCTGGGCAGATTCTTCGCATCAGTTCAACTTATTGAGTGAATTATGTTTTTTTTTTATTTGGATGCTTAATGGTGTTGATACGCGTTTGGTTATTGTTTTGTGATTATAGTGTGTTTTTAAATTGTGAAAGACATTGATAAAATATTAAACTAAGGTAAATATGTCACTAGCGCACTAAAAATGAAGCGTACAAAAGGAAGTAAGTCCTGTATCTCGCTTTAGTCACTCTCGATACACTCGTAAAAACAAACGACAAACACTAGCCATCTTTTTCTTCTCTATGCTTTAGATTGCGCCCTTAGAGCATCAAACCAACAGGAGACGACACTCGCACGCCTACCCCTCTGTAAAAGGTACTAGACCGGTGCTCATTCCTGTTTATAAAAACTGTTTGCCGCGCGTCGTCCACCATTTGTCGGTTGTCAATACGCGCAGAATAAGCTCCGGTAAAAATGCCGAGTTGCAGTGTTTTTTGGTGCAAAAATAGGTCAGGAACTTCTAGCCTACAAAAGGATAACATTACATTTCATCTGTAAGTATTATTTTGTCCAATTATTATGAAATAATGCATTTAATTAGCAAAAATCGAAAAATATTCGATTGTAGTACGGTGTTGCCAGTAAGTTACACAGTGTAAATAATCTGGGACAAATTTCGTAGTCAAGTTAACACAAAAACTGAAAATTTTATATTACAATCATACATAAACTTCTCTATTGTATTGAACTAGTAATGGTTATTACACATTCGTGTGATTTTTAGAGAAATACTGCATTAGCACCCAAATATACGGGTACATTAAAAAAAAAAAACAGATATTTAGTAAATACTTTAATTAGGTAATTATGTTACGCATATTTTATTATTATTATTACACATTTCCAGTTGATTTTTATGTTAGTCGACACTACCAAAAAAATGCAATTTCAACCTAAAGTATCTGGCAGCACCTCAACAAGTTTAGTGATGGGACTGCACAATTACAAATATCGATTTGTTTTTGTTTTAATTTAGACATTATTATATTTGTATAAAAATTATTTAACCGAAAATTATAACTGGGTTAAAGACAGAATATCGATATCATCACTACACAGTATAACATAAAGTCGTTTTCTCTGTCCCTTTGTTCGCTTATATCTTTAAAACTCCGCAACGGATTTTGACGCGGATTTTTTTAATGGATAGTGTAAATCAAGAGGAAGATTTAGGGCCGCAAACGTTCGGTTTCCGTATTAGGTTTTCAGATCGGGGATTCAGATTCGGAATTCCGTGACACTAGCGCAAACGTCTGGTTTTTTTATTCGGAATTTTATACGATCAGTACGCAAGAGACCACAGACTCACGCGGAACCGAATGGAAATTTCCGCCGTACACGCAGTATGGCGGACGAGCCAAAATGTACGCGAGCGCTGCGTTCGGGATGACGTCATTCGGTTTTTTCCGTTCTTACGATCCGAACGCATCGAACCGAACGTTAGGTTTTTTTTATAACTATAATTTACCGCGGAAAACTATCTCATTCATTTTAATTTTGTTGTTTCTTAAACGATTTTGATCCAACTATTGAACCTATTACGATTTGTTATGTAAGTATCTGAAGACCCAGAATAATACATAGGCATTTAAGCATAAAATCGCGCCATCTCACTTAGGGGGTAGGCAGGAAATTCTAATTTTGTTTTTTCTTAACCAATTTTGGTAAAACTTTTTATATTTGACTGAGTGTAACTCAGGCAAAAACATAGGGTGATATTTAAATAAGTTTATTTTTTGAACCGATTTTGATATCATACTTACAGATTTCCAAAGGATGTTGGGATTCGATCAGTTTGGGCTAAAGCATGTGGGAACCATGAAACGTGGATTCCTAAACGAACAAGTACAATTTGTTCCGCACATTTTGAAACTTCCTGTTTCATCACACAATCGAATAACAAGAGAAAATTGAAACAAGGCTCCATCCCGACTTTAAAATTGTTGTCAAAGGTAATTTTCATTTGACTGCTTACCTACGTCTATGTCTGCATGAAATATCTGCTAATTTTAAAATAGTGCGAGGGTTTACAGGCTATTTTTGTCATTTATTTCAGTTTCAACCTTACGAAAAATCCGAGGATGAACAAGAACCGAAAAGAAAAAAGGTAAAAACTCTTCAACCAGTTCAAACTGAAGAAGGTGAATCTAACAAGATAAAAACCAATCCACCGGATATTTCAACCACTTCAACTATGAATCCACAATTACAAGATACACCTGAAAAAGGTGAAACTAGCAAGATAAAGACCTATCCACTGGACATTCCAACCACTTCAACTGTGAATCCACAATTACAAGACACGCCAAGGAAAATAAAACTAAAAAAACAGCTAAATATGAAAAATATGCAAATAAAAAGACTTCAGTCGAAAAAAAGATATTTAAAAAAAAAAGTTGCAGGACTGCAAGAAATATTAAACACCCTTTCAGATAAATCTTTGATAGATAAAGAAGAGCGTCAAGTTTTAGACAAAATTGGTGTAGAAGAGAGAGAACTTCTTAAAAGACAGATTATTAAAAGCAAAACAGGAAAAATCCCCACAACCAAATATTCTGCAGAACTTAAATGTTTCGCTTTAACTTTAAATTTCTATTCGCCCAAAGCTTATAGGTACGTGCGAAAAACATTCGGAACATGTTTACCTGCATCAAGAACTCTTACAAGATGGTACAGTTCTATTGACGGGCAGCCAGGTTTTACAAAAGAAGCGTTGGTTGCATTGAAACTGAGAGCTGAGTGTAATCCTGAGAAGAAAATATATTGTACATTGGTTTTTGATGAAATGAAAATCAAAAAATGTACGGAGTATATATCAAGCACTCAAAGACATTACGGTTACGTGGACCTCGGATTTGATTTTATTTCAGATAATTCTGAAGAGGCAATTGACGCGTTAGTATTTTTGGTAGTTGGAATAAATACTACATGGAAGTTACCCATTGCGTACTTTTTAATAAAAGGCATCAATGCTAGTCTGAAAGCTCGTCTTGTGACACAAGCTTTCTTTTTAGTCCACGAAACTGGTGTAGAAATTAAAGCGCTGACTTGCGATGGCACTAAAGGGAATCTTGCTATGGCTGAAGAGCTAGGCTGCTGTTTGGATGTTAAAAATTTACAAACCACAATTTTGGATCCGCAAACAGGACAACAATGCTTTTTCTTTTTAGATCCTTGCCATATGCTCAAGCTTGTGCGGAATTCATTAGAGCACTACAAGTTCTTTTCTAATCCAAACTCTGCAGGTAACATTCAATGGTCATTAATTCAAAAACTGCACGAATTACAGGAACAGAAACTATTTTACTTGGCAAACAAATTAAAAGCAAATCACTTTTTTTTTAAAACAAAAATCATGAATGTTCGACTAGCAGCCCAGCTTTTCAGCACAAGTGTGGCCGATGCATTGATATTTTGTAAAAATGTGATGAAGTTGCCCATGCTTGACAATGACAATGTCCTCGTCACAGCAGAATTTTTAAAACTGATTAATGATGTTTTTGATATTCTCGACAGTAAAACTTGGGGCGATGGACTTAAGCAGGCGTTAAATATAAAAAAACTACGAAACTACTTTTGCAAAACTAGACGAAGCAAAAGCCGTTCTTTTGAATTTGGAGACTGACGTTCAAAATCGTCAAAAAATCACAAAGAGAGTCAATCTTTTGCAGTCCCCTCGTTACACAGGTTTCCTTGGATTTCTGGTGTGCATTGAAAGTGCAAAACGACTATTTGAAAATTTAGTTTTGAATCCTAACGCACATATGACATACTTGCCCTTGCATAAAATAAGCCAAGACCACATTGAGATTTTTTTTTCGGTTATTAGAAGCCACGGCGGTTATTCAGATAATCCCACTGCTCGTCAATTCGAAGCCATATATAAAAAACTTTTAGTTCACACTGAATTGATCCGGAACGAAAGGGGTACAAACTGTATACCACTAGAAAAAATTTCAATTCTCAATTGTACGTCCGCGATTGAAAAAATTAATACTAGCTCACAAAAAAAAGAATTAGAAATACATTTAACGGACAATCCCTCAGAAGAGGCTGATATAATTACAGAAATAGAGGCACAAACATACTTATCACCTTTTGGCGAGAAAGTTGTCGAATATATTGCAGGTTTTGTTGTATTTTCAATTGCTAAAAAAAATAAAATGCAGCACATGTATAAAAGGCCTATGTGGTGAACCTAATCAAAAAAGTTTAGCATATCAAAAAAGCAGAGGTGGTCTGAAATATGCTTCAAAGGAAGTGATTGAAATTTGTCGTCTTTGTGAAGTGCAAATCCGTAAAAATTTAACTCCTGAAAAAAAAGTTAGTCGCTCCTGTTCGACGCAGAAAGTCACAAATAAAGTAATGGAATACTTTATTGGCAAGCAATGCTTTCCAAACATCGGGGGTCACTACTTTGATAATGATTTCATTGTGCACAATATTGAACTGGCAAAACTTGTGACACAAAAGTACACTAAGGTCCAACTTACTTATTTGTCAAAAAAAAGTGACCCCCAAAAGTGTATCAGACATGTATACACAAAACTGATTCACTTCAAAAATCAATAAAATTTTATAGATATTAGTATTCCATTACTATATTTGTGATTTTCTGCGTGAATTGTATATTATTATACAATCTATTGATGCTTTTTTCACAATAGAAATACTCTAAAAAAATTTAGTTTAGTTATTTTGTTACACATTCGTATGTTTTTATGGACTTAGAAACCTAAAGTTGGCTTTTAACTATTTTTTGCTAAACAAAATAGACTCTTTAGGTGAAAAGTGAGATTTATGTTTAAAAACAACTTATAATCATTGAAAATAAATAATCCTTTACGTTAGATATGCATTTCTTAACATTTTGATAAAACTATTTTGATGATGAATAAAATCACACTTCGTCTCCTAATCTTACTGATAAATAAATAAATAAATAAAAAGTTTTTTTTTTTTAAGAATTCTATTCTGACACCCTGCTTGATGAAATAAAATCTTAAATTAATCTATATTATGACTTTCGATATTTTAAAATTTAAAGACGAATTCTATATATAACTGTGTAGTTTAATTTAAGACTACATGTAAAATCAAATCAATAAATGATACATTTTTGCATTTACATTTATCTTCCGCTCTTTCGACAGTTTGGAACTTCATCGATAATCGAATATCGATAACGTCATGCACTAACATATTTAATTACACCTGCAAGTGTGTTATAATACCGATAGGCATCATTACGTGTGCGACTGTGTGAGTTTGTAATTGTGTGCGTAAAGTTTAAGATTTTGTGCTTTTGTAATGTTATGTGCGTTTGTAGCAACGTGACTGAAATGTCTATGTGTGTTACCTCACCCCCCGCGAAAAGTGGCAGACTTTTTTACGTAGGAATTAACGTCCGTGTCGTCTCCTGTTGGTTTGATGCTCTAAGATTGCGCCCCATCTCACTCA